>RDPX01000084.1:679153-719865 GCA_003991215.1 Morbakka virulenta
TTAGGTTTTCTTCTTTGTTTCCTTGTGCATTCAGATAGCTGATGCACAACAGTGTTCTTACGTCATAGTCGACAGTTTTGCATACTTGGGATTTTCGCATCGTTTTCTCTAAGTAGGTCCGGAATTTTCCCATAGCATTATTTAGGTGTAGCTTAGGGTTACTCATAACTTTCCCACACAATTAACGTAAGTTGTGTTTACATTTGTTTATGTAGGAGTATTTCTCAGTTTAGCCCTGTTGTTTAGTGGTGATCCATTAATTATTCTTACGTTGGAGTATTATTAATTTTAGATTTTCTTACCGTATATATACAAGTCGTATTTTTACTAAAATCAGTTAGAGTGGTAATCTGAGAAAAGACGCATTGACGCCGCCGAAGGGAACTTATATCCAGATAGGTTAGGGCCTTATGCTTGTTATGTTTCCAAGATAGTCATTGCAATTTCAAAGTTGTTAGAGATAAACACAGAGTGTATTTCTGTTTGTTTATATCTGGTTTCGTGACAATTTCGAATTTAAATCACACAAAAGTCCACCACAACATCAAGACTTGATTAATTTCGGAAAGGATCTCCTTGACATGATTCAAAACGTTGCATTTGGACCTTTTCATAACGAGTTCCAAGAGAAACTTCGAAAGGACATTAAAACTATAAATTCATCATATAAAGCTTTCATACCAGCGGATAAGACACGAAACTTTTATGAAATAAACAAAAAATACCACGACAAACTGTATCTTGACAACATCACCAAAACCCTCAAAAAAGCTGACAACACAACGTACGAAAAGATAAATAACGAAGCTAAAACCATCACTGAAGATCTCGGACTCGCCGAAGAAGTTGATTGTTTCCCCAAGTCGACAGCTTTTATCACACTAAAGGATCATAAGGAAAACTTTCGTAACAGCCCGAAGTGTAAGCTAATTAACCCCGCAAAACCAGAACGTGGGAAAGTGAGCAAAAGCATCATAGACAATATTAACAAATCCGTCAGAAATCAAATGAAGGTCAATCAATGGCACAGCACCCGTGACGTCATCAGCTGGTTTTGAAAGATCGAGAACAAAGAAAACTTTTGATCAGTTCAACATTGAAGAGTTCTACCCTTCCATCTCAAAAGAACGATAACAGATGTCCTTAGCCCATGCTGCGGAATATGTCACTATCCCAGCAGATCACCACAATATAAAAATGCACTCCAGAAAATCACTACTGTTTACAAACAATAAACACTGGAGCAAGAAAGTGGGTGACCTGAACTTTGACGTGACTATGGGAAGTTTTGACGAGGCACCGCTGTGTGAGCTTGTGGGAATCTTTATTTTGCACAAATGAAAAATATGGTACAAAAACCAGTGGATTTTACCGGGACGACGGCCTCTGTTGTTTTCACAACATCAGTGGTCCAATGTCAGAACGCATTAAGAAGGACATTGTTAGACTGTTTAAGAACACATTTGGATTGAGAATAACAATTAAAACCAACCTTAAAGTCGTTGATTTCCCAGACGTAAGCCTTGATCTCACAACTGATTCATTCCAACCCAACTCAAAGCCTGACACCGAACCCATGTACGTCAACATTCCTTCTAACCACCCCCCAAACAATCAAACGTATTCCAAGCATGATATCAGAACGAATCAACAGCATTTCTTCAAATAAAAACATATTCGACCGTGCAGCACCGTTTCACAACAACGCATTACGTAATAGGGGCTCTGAGGACAGCATTGAATACAACAAAAAAACAGTATCAAAAACAAGGTGCAGATCGAAGAAAATAATTTGGTTCAACCCACCTTTTAGCCTAAAGGTGAAAACAAATGTTGCCAAAAGATTTCTGAAACCTGTCTATAAATATTTCCCAAAAAATCACAGATTGCACAAACTGTTTGATAGAAACAATTTGATGGTTAGTTACATCTTGGGAGGGTTTAAAAGGGCATTATTCTGTTTCTAGATTCTCAAGTTTTTAAATTTGTTAATTTCCATTTATTAAGGTACCCAATTTTGGTTTTAGATAAACTAACCTTACATCTCCCTTCATTAAAATATAAAACTCTTTACGATACCCTCGCCTATTTGGGTAGGAATAGGAGAAATCGTAGAAATTATTTTCTTCCTTTTGAGATCTCCACGTTACTGTTATTATAACAAATCAATTACAATTACAACAAAAGAAAAGTAGACAGGTAGTTGGTCCTTTACCCCAGGAGTAGTATGAAAATACAGATTCTGGCACCTTTTTACTCAACCATCAATCACTCACAAGTCAATTCTGAATCATTTTTCCGAGAACCCATCAATAACAAGTTTAAAACATGAGCAGCCATTACTCAACATGGTTAAAACAAGATTATATTAGGGAATGTAATGCAAAATTTCATTCACAATCCTATTATGTCCTATGTTGTCCTATCGTGTCCTACCGTGTCCTATCATGTCCTCATTGTGTCTTGCAGTGTCCAAGTGCCAGCGTGTGAATTCCATCCAATGATCATTCTCTTGTCGTCATTAGCATTCAATGTAACCTTGTTGAGTTCTTCTGTGTACACTTCATGCTTGTGTCTTCTGATGAAATTCATTTCTTTTGACTGGTCTTCACCTGAGAACAAGGGTTCTTTGTAATCCTTTAATTCAATGCTTCTCTTCACAACAGGTATCTTTACTCTCTTACATTTCTTTTTCTCCTTCCCCTTCAACATCTTGTATGAATTCAGCTTTGCTCTGATTCCCACAAATTCTTCGATGATCTCTCAATCTGTTTCATCCTTGAACCTACGCACCACTTTCCTGTTATAGGCAGCCTCTATATCAGAAGGTTGACCCTTGAAAAAGTTGCTTGTATCAAATTTAGTTGCGACATCATCAGAGATATATTTGTAAAAATCTTCAGTCTCAATCCCATACGTTAAGCTGCTTATATATGTGAATAATAGTTTTGCTCTCAAGTGAAGCGACCCGCTTGACCCATACTTTGGTTTGATGTAATTGTAATGGAAATCGTACTTTAAAGATATACTGATATCCAGAATGCACATTCCTAGGTATACTGGGTTGTCTTTTTCATATGGACAGCTACTAAATTCTTATCAAAGATGTATTTGAAGTTTGGTTTTGCAGGTAGCTTTTTTGCATTTGGTTCGTTCTTTACTAACCAAATGTCTATCCTACTTCTGATATTCTCCATGATTTTTCCAAAGACAGAGTTGTTCATGAGCTTGAAGAAGTCTTTTTCAAACTAGTTGTTTCTCTTGGCTCTGAGGTTTGTGTTTAGATCAATCTACTGCTTGAGCCATGCACTTTCCTCAAACGTGATACCTCTATGGTTCTTTGTAATCTTTAACCCCAAGCTCTCATATAGTGTGAGATTCTCATAGTGTACCACATACTTTGTTTTGTCATTAAGATTGGGGATTAGTTTGTCAACTTCATTCACTTTAAGGCTTTCTGGAGCAAGAGGGTAGTCATTATGTAAAAGCATACAATTTCCTATGGTATTTCATTTCAACCTCGAGTATGCATAGAATGATTTCTCCAAGTGGTTAGTTCACTTCCACTCAATCCAGGTCCGGGTAGATGTTTGGTCATAGACATCCATAAAGATTGTTAGCATTTAAGGGATGAATTTTGTTTTCTCATTTTCTTTGAATTTTGGAGTGCATATACTGGTTGTTTGCTTTCCCATATGTATTACTTATTGAAATTCCTCCTCTGATACCTTTCTCAACCAAAATTAACATATCTGGGTCCGATAACAACTCTAATTTCAATCCATTAATCTTCAAACCAGCATCGCAAGCTAAACCTTGGCCTGTGTGATACGAAGCTTGGTCTCATCCATAATTCTTACTACATACATTGCGAAAGTTTTCGAAGACATCGGCCAGAAGCAAGACATCAGACCGTTTGTAGAAGTCATGATATTCTCTTAGAGTATCCATTTCAAACTCTTTCCGCACCTTTCGTGCATGCTCATAGTCTTGATCATTAATTCCATCACCACTACGTTTAGAGTAGAATCTTTCTTTAGGTGGTAGTTAAGTCCCATTGAGTCTTGTGAATGAACGATGCTAAGTTGTTTTCTATCGTAGAACTTAGAACTGTAAAGAAAGCAGTTTTTATCTAGCTTGCTCACTAACTTATTCAAGCTAGATGCCATGAACTTGAAGCTATCAATAAATCTATGTTCTTACTTTACACGTTTCTTCTCACCACTATTGTTAGTATAGGACCCAACTAAGATCTCTTTGGTGAAGCTCATGCATTTTTCCTTATTATTGGGAATACAGTTAATGTTTCCCTTGCTTCCCCCGAGATTCTTGCGGAATAGATGACTGTCATATCCACTTAGAATTTGAAACACTACGGGAATGAATTTTGGCTTCATATATTGTGGATTACATTTGTTGTGGGCTGCTCCTCCGTATTTTCCTGTGAAATGACAATGTTCTCTAACCTTTCGGTACGCGCTATCCTCACCAAACCCACCACATTACATCCAACACTTGGTAATACTTTCAAACTCAACCTTTTCCTTTCTACCAAATATCATGTTTTGCTGATTATCAAACTTCCGATAGACGGACTTGATATCACTTGCTACAGAATGTAATGCTCTATCAACATATCGCATAAAGCATTTTTCATCTTTATTCTTTTTAAGCGAAGGTTCTATGTTGTACTAAATGCTTGTCAGAGTCGTTGGTTTACCCAGCGCAACGGACTTCCACAAGGAAGCGTGCTTGCATCTACCTTGTTCAACATATACACAAACGACCAACGCAAACCTCTGGCATGTAACACGTTCATATATGCGGACCACTTATGCATAAGCACCCAGAAGCGAGGCTTTCCTGATGTCGAAAACACCCTACAAGACGCTCTGGCAGAGATGTCAGTGTACTATAAAGCTAACCATCTCAAGCCTTATCCCAGCAAAAGACAGCTCTGCAGCTTCCATTTGAAGGACAGGCAAGCCCGCCGACAGATGAGTGTTTCCTTGGAAGGACAACAAGTTCAAAATGACCCGAATCCAGTCTACTTGAGAGTGACCGTTGACAGAACGCTGTCTTTCAAACAACATGTGACCAAGCTCAGAGGGAAGGTAGAAACAAGGAACAACCTGGTATGCAAACGCGTCAACAGCAAATGGGGTACAGATCCCAAAACTGTCCATACAACTGCTCTTGACCTTTGCTTCTCAGCCGCAGAATATGCCAGTTATTCTTGGTCCAGATCTTGCCATGCCCCAAAAATTGACACAACCCTAAATGACACATTCAGAATAGTGCCTGGACGTCCAAAGACCACTCCTGTCCCCTGTCTATAGGCACTTGAAGGCATTGCACCACCTGTGATATCCGAAGAAAGATAAAAGACGGCAATCAGCAAAAAAACAGGAGACTGATGCTAGGTACCCCCCCCCCACCATAATCAAGCAACTCGAATAAGACTTTCTTCTAGGAGCAGCGTCATGGACTGCACTCAACCATTCACAACATCTGTGAGTGGCTGAGTGCATGGTTGTTTTCCTTGTTCCAAGCGACTTGGGTAGGGAGATGTAGGAAATATTTTTTAATGGTTCATAAGCAACAGTATGAGTTTCAAGACCAATGATTGACCTAGATGCTTCCTTGCATCTGAAATCTGGTCATTGCTTTCAAAATCGTCACCATGGTGTTATACATGTCACCTACATCAGTACCCTCTAGGTTTACTTCAACATTAGAATGAAAAGCAGCTGGTTCTGTGACTCATTTTTAAACTTAATCAGCAAGTGAAGGAATGATTAATCCAATTTCACTTAAAATTCCCACCCTGTCCATTTTACATCGTAGAATAAGCTTTACCTTTACTCTACGGTTGTTCCTCAGAAGATGAATTACTGCAGGTCTCACTTCATGCCAGAACGAAGAAGGATCATGCCCCTCCTTTCCCTTAATAGGTTACTGTGCTGTAAATCTCTTCAAAGAAGGTTTTGTTCTCTTTAATTTCTAAAGCACCATGTTCCTTTAACTCATTCTTAACATAATCAACAAGTGAAGGTTTGATTTTGGAACTGATGGTTTTTAGCACAATCAATCAAGTCATCAAGATTTTTATTCATTAAGCTAGTCAAGTCTATAGCCTTTTTTTCTTACCCCTGTCAAACGCCTTTCTGACTTCCTTCAATGCAGGCTTGACATATAAGTTACCAGCAGATAGCACTTTACTGCATTTCGGTGCTGGTACGGGTCTCGGTGCTTGTACAGGTGTCGATGTTGGAAAAAGTTGTGGTCTTGATATACACGGTGCATCTAATAACGAAGCTTTTCTGAGTGTTGAATATCCACAACACCCTTGTGGGCGGACAAGCTCTTTTTAGTATTTCACAGTTACATTATTTAATGCAGACATTGCTTTTTTTATTAGTGAAAAAAATTACTGAACTCGTTTCAATTTTTTGTTATTAAAACCAGAGGTAGATTTAAAGATCACTCTGATGCTTGTTGTTTCTGTCTTTGCCTGTATTGGGAGAGCCCCTATTCTTTGCTAACCATTTTCTATGATAGCCATACATTGTTCTCTGAATTTCCTTATCAAGCACATGACTGAGGTCAACATCGTTCTTTTGTAGCATATCAATCAATCGTGTCCAAATAATTTTGTGAGAATATCTAATACCCCGTCCACGGGCTATAGGGTTTATATCTATACGTGTCATTTTCTCATATTCAACAGACATTTCTTTTTTCACATACAAAGAATATTTTCTTAAATCATTTCAGTCTGGTACAATGCCAGAACCACTCACTTTTTTCACACCTAATTTTGAAATCAAAATATTCAAACTACTTGGAGTGGGTGACGGGGTCACTAAACTTGTTATTAACTGAGCTGCTTTTTGTTTTGCAGTAGGTTCTGTAATCCTATTTTTAATTTTACTAGCAGCCTTGTCAACAACAGCATTTGCTACCTCTTCACTCTGATTGACAAATGAATTTTTGCTTGGTTTTACAGCTGATTCTATAACCTTGTTGACCAACTTTTTCGCTTGGGATTTAGCAATAACTTTGGCATCTTACTTGCAATGTTACTTGCTATTTTACCAACAATGTCAAAAATGGCGTTTCCTCCATAAATGTATCGACGGTTGACTATACGTGTGTGTGACTTTATGACTTTAAGTGTTCTACACTTAAAGGCCTCTGGCATCAACATCGCTGTTTGGACAGTTTCGTCATTACCAATTTCAAGAGCTGAAGCATGAACAAACTTGAAATTCTCGACGCTATCTTTTAACTCATATTTCTGATTAAAGTGAACCATACCTTCCCATATCAAGTTCATAGGTGCTACTGATGCCTGTTGACGTTGGTTGAATTGCTCTATCTGGCTAAAAAAAATCAATAATCAATAATTGTCTTGGGTCCTGTATCGCGCTTGTCTCCTTTATCTCCCTTGTGTCCTTTATCCCTTTTTGGTTCCTGCAACCTTCTTTCACCTTGAGGCCAAATCAACCCTTTTGAATCCATTGGAGATGTTAAAAAAGTCTCGTTGAGCTCATATTTCAAGATGCTCTTTGTTTCAAACACTTTTACGGTCTTGAAACCTGGTCCTAAGGGTTCTATAGTCATTGTTACACCTCCAATTGCTGTAGGGAACTGAATCATTGCAGACTTTTCTTTGCCCTTATCTATTGTCTATGCCGGTATAATTGTTGTGCTATATATTTGACCGTAGTTATATCCAGCGAAAAATTCCAATTTTGGTCAATGGGTTTAGTAACTCTTTATCTGTTTTTAAGGTATAAGATTGTCCTGAAGAGAGTGACCAGTCGAGTAACTGTTCCAGTGTGACTGAGTTACCCGGTGGTTCTTGAGGTCCTTGAGGTCCTTGTTTTGTATCAACATTTTTTCCAAACAACCTAGATGTTACTTTTAATAAAAATATTTATATCTCTTGAAACCCTACATCGCCACTGAGATTTTTAAAACGCACAGACAGAGTTGACCATAGAATTTTGTATTTGGTTCTTGAACTTGTTCAGTGTTTCTCTCGATGCATAAGGCTTCCTTTTTTATTCTGAGGATGTTTTTATATATCTTTGTACCTCAAAAGGTGTTATGCATGCAAATGAAGCAAAATAACTTCTGTTTGAACCTTGTTTGTAACCCAGTGAGATCCTTTTTGATTTAAATCATTAAAGTTTATAACACCACACCCGGTCTTATTAGGTGTTTTGAGCAATGCATCTTTCATGAAAACTCCTCGAAAGTTGGGTATCTTTAACTGTTTGACGATATCGTATATATCAAAGTTTGTAAGGCTACCGTAACTTAAAACATCTTTTACTATAAATGTATTCACTTTTTAATGTAAAATAAAATCTCGTGTAATAAAAATGGCAACTAAACAAATATTCGATATCTAAGAGAAATTCGATGAAGACAATAGCATTGTGTCCTTCCTGTATCATAAGTACGAACCTCAAAATGGTGTTGAAATTGACCTGGAGGGTGAGATTTACTTTCACATTAATCACCCTGACAAGTTTTACTATCTAGCCAAACCTATTTTACCATAGAAGTACAATTGCTAAAAGTAGACGGTACTGCTTACACAGATGCAACCCTGACTGCATTATAACACAATGCCCTTTCTTATCTGTTCAACAACATTTCACTGTTGCTTGGCGGTAAACAGGTCGAGAGCTTAAAGCTTCCAGGTTACTCAAGTACAATGTTTGGAATGTTGACTTGTCCAGGCGATTTTACAAGAGCAGGGAGAATTAACATATGATGGTTTAAAGACTGATGCCCTCGAAAAAGATGACAACAGGAGAATGAAAGCATGTAAAAAGTACTTTGTGGCAAGTAACCCTAAAAGAAACATTTCATTCTTAATCCCACTATGACACGTTCTGGATGTGTGTGATGTTTATGAAAAGGTTTTATATGGGTTTCAGATGAAATTAGTTCTTGACAGTCAGCCTGATAATGACGCCATTTTCAGAGATGGAGGAGTTGACCCAGGAAAAATTCATTTGACTTAATGTTCTCTCTGGGTGCCTATTGTAAAACCAAGTGCTATGAAACGATTTGAACTTATAAAAATGACTGAAAACAAATCATTCTTGAATGTTGCGTTTAGAATGCGGGAATACAGTACGATACAGATAGAGCAGGATAACCCATTTTACTTGAAAATTCAGTAACAAGAGTTCTCCAGACCATCCAAGGTGGCTTATTCTAGCATTTCAAACAAACAAAAGGAATAATCAGAGGACCAACTGCGCTATTTTTGGACCAAGTCAATTTAACAAATGCATATGTGGAATTAAATGATGTTAGATATCCAGCGATTAATTATCATCTCAATTTCAATAAAGTGCAATATAGTCGAATGTTAAATGAAGTTTCAAAAAATCGAGAAAATATTATGCTATGGATAAACTGGTCTCAAATTGGTCTACAAATGCAACTGATTATAAAAGTATGTATCCACTATATGTGTTTGATGTTAGTTATCAACCTGATGCTTTAAAATATGGAACAATTAATGTAACAATTGAATGTCAGGTTAGTCAAATTGTACCCGCACAAACACGAGCTTATTGTCTCTGTATCAGTGATAAGGTGCTGAAATTTAAACGTGACGGAACTCAAATAAGAGTTGTTTAATAAAATCTAAGCTGAAATAAAAATACCAGGCTATACATTATCATCAGTAGATTTGGAAGTAGAATTGACACAGAATTCAAGCCACCTCTTCAATTTGATCAAAACGAAAGGTATGAAATATCCCTTGTAAATTGAGAGACTGCGTGGAGTTTTCTCAATATTACATCAAAGAATAACGTATTTGTAACGATGGTAAATCAAATAATCAGATAACTATTGCAAAGGGAGCCCACAAGTTGAGTGCAATAAATAAATTTATCCAAGGTCAGCTAGAAATTCTTGGTTTTGCTAAAAATGTAATTACAATATCTGCAAACAGAAAAACCTCAAAATGTATTCTGACAATCACAAACGGATATCAGGTCGACTTTACACCCGTAAACAGCGTTGCCTCAGTACTGGGGTCCAAGCATCAAAAATATACCGGGACTGTCGAGGGTGAAAATATCGTCAATATCTTAAGCATAAACACACTGCTAGTGCATAACAATGGCATTGGCCATTCATACGTTAATGGTAGTCTGAATTCCGTGTTGCACTCGATTCTTCCAAAAAGTGGTGAAGGTGAAAAAATATCCCAGCAGCTAGACAAAGGGTATACGTCCCAGTAACATTGAAAACCATAAACAGTATGTCGACTTGGCTAACTGATCAGAACAATCACCCAATAGACTTGGAAAATGAGAACTTAACCATTCCCTACATATCAAAGAGGGAAAAGAAATATATTTTATATAAACAATAACATGAGTTGTATGAAATATAATGTAAACATCTCGAAAGCGCAAGAGGAAAAGCTGGGTAATGCAACTTAAAGGAAAAAGGCTGTTCACCTCAGATTAAGTACGAATGATTTGAATGGGAAAGTTGAAAAAGCAATACCTGGTTTTGTGTTAAAAATAAAGATGTTTTTGTGAAGAAAAATGGTGAATGTATTGAAGCCACCTGCACAGGTCAGAGTCTATTTTTAAATCAGAAAGCACTGTGGTGATGTCTTATTTTTGAGAATTGATGCAACCTGTTTGAAGGAGGTTCAATCTTGGGTCAAATGCCTGTTGTCTGTCACAAATATCCATGACCTGGAGAATTTGCAGAGTAAACAGCAACAGCGACCTGTCTAGACATGTCTGGTATTCTTGTTTTTCTTGCAGAAAGACGGTGTTCAAATGAGTGACACGTATCGGGGTTACTTGTTTGTTTGAAAGATTTGGAATATTTTTGTGGATGACAAATGGGTTTTGACAAAAGTTCTGAATGAAGTGACCTTGTTGTGGGTGGGTTTTTGTGATTTTAAAATGTGATGAATCTGGGATTTTTTTGTGTTTGTTTTTCTGCTAATGACGACAAGAGAATGACCATGGAAAATGGGATCCACACGCTGGCACATGGACACTACAAGAGATTATGAGGACACAACGGGGCAACCTGTGGTTAGACACCCATTATGAAATGCACAAAACTGAAGCCGAAATTGGAGAGCTTCCAAGAACATACACGCTGCCACATGGGCACCACAAGAGACAATGAGGACACAATAGGTCTTCCAAGTTTTATCTTCCACCCCTTATACTGGGGCAGGGTACATCAGTAACTTTTTCACAAAACGAATAAAAGACGAAGGTTTTCATAGGCCATTTTTTTCCGTGGAGATCAAATCCGGTAAGAAAATTTACATTGGATCATGATTTCGGTCAAAAAAGTCGCCATTTTTATAAATGGCCGCCAAAAATAACTTTTTTTGGAGGAAGTGATCATTTTCGGAGCGTCTAATGCGTCCTCTCAAGGTTTCTAAAGGTCGTTGAATAATTTTTACAATAGGAATGACCATATCCCTCGTACTTGACAATTGCACATTATACCTAGGTGAGAACTGATTTCAGGAGCGTGTCCATATCATATGAGAGTTCGTTTTCGGGTTTCAATGCATTCTTTATTGAATGTTTCAGTTCTTCTACTGTAAATTTTTCCATTTTGTATTTCCCATCCAGCTTCACGCGCCGCCGTTGTCGAATAACAGGAGCTATCGTCAGCTTGAGATAGAAAATTTCAAGGAGCAATTCCCTTTTCTCGGGCGTATCCAGTAGTGTAATATTGTTCGGTGTGATAGGTCCGCCGTGTACTTTGCATTTTTTGAGCATGTCCAATGTTTTGGTATGTTTTTTCTTCTTCAACTCGACTTTCTTCAGTAGAGCCAGCTTTCGAGACTGTTTCACAGTATCCAGAAAATCTGCTTTTATTTTCCTGACAAGTCGAACTTCCTCAGAATTCCGTGCCTATTTCCACTTTCGCCGTTTCTCTGTTTTCGACATTTCCAGGAACTTTGAATCAACTAAATACGCGTTTATAGTTACCACACTTTTCCTGGATATCGTTTGAACAGACGTTGTGCCCCCACAAATTTTCAGTCTGTTGTCCAGCTTGTCGAATTCGCTCTCACATCCTAGGTTGGTGAGAGGAGCATAGTTCAATTTGGCGTTCTCGGAGTGCGTCGATTCACCACCTGTTACTGGATTGAATCCATTTCGCTGAGTTGACGATTCAAAGTCTCGAGTATTTCGTCGATCACAGCCTGGACCAGACGTTCACGACCGGAAAGTTTACCAGATTTGTCCTTGATATCTCCCATTTCAGGTATTTTCTTGGCGAAGAACGCTCTCACACTAATCCAGTTCTGTCTCTTATCAACAGTGCTTTCTCGTTTCATTGACTTTCTCATCTATCCCAAGCAATCTCATGAACGGGAATATGACCCAGTCTCCTATGGCAGAATAGATTTCCGAGCAAAGGGTGAACCAGTCGTTCTGAATATACGTTGAGACTGCTAAAACCAGTTGGTTCAAGTTTTTATCGACGATTGCCTCGAAGAAGTCTAGGATGGATTGGCGCCGTGCAATGAATTCTTTGGCGATTTCCGCTATGCATCCGAATCGATTGCTTGTAAATCCCCTGAATCCAGTATGTCCAATCTTCTGCAGCTGCAACCAGTTCTTTTATTCATTGTACAATGATACGGAGTGACTGGGATGACTGGGAGACAGTAATTTCGCTATAGCTATTTGGCCCAGAGAGTGGATGGAGGTTGACGATGACAGGAAGGCTTTGTGGCCAGCTGAAATGTCCAACAATTTGTGCAGTCAGATTTTTTGTTCGGTATTTCGAAACACTTTATCAATGGAATCATCTATGCCGAGGATTATATGGGCACAGCATTTCACCACCTTCTCTTCTTCTACACCAAGGTTTTTCAACAGTGTAGTGCAGTCTCCAGCACGATCAGACATCCAAAAACCAATAGAGGATTTTATGTTCTCCACTGTAGTTTCAGCCAGAACTGCTAAACTCTTCAGTTTGAATTCATAAGCAGAAGCTCNCCCAGAGAGTGGATGGAGGTGGACGATGACAGGAAGGCTTTGTGGCCAGCTGAAATGTCCAACAATTTGTGCAGTCAGATTTTTTGTTCGGTATTTCGAAACACTTTATCAATGGAATCATCTATGCCGAGGATTATATGGGCACAGCATTTCACCACCTTCTCTTCTTCTACACCAAGGTTTTTCAACAGTGTAGTGCAGTCTCCAGCACGATCAGACATCCAAAAACCAATAGAGGATTTTATGTTCTCCACTGTAGTTTCAGCCAGAACTGCTAAACTCTTCAGTTTGAATTCATAAGCAGAAGCTCCTTCGGCACCAACATGGCTCACTTTTTCGAGATAACCTGTTGTCAGAGTCTTCCGTTGTTTATCAGGTCCAGAAACTGTAATATGATCAGCTTTTACATCATACAATCGATAACCAGCGACTTTGGTGGTGTCATCCAAACCGATCGTCAATTTGTTTTCCCTTCCGATCAGCGGAAGGGAAAACATTACTGAGATCAGCCGCTGAACGTCGGCGTTTCACAGTCAAAGGCGATGATTCTTCACTGCTTGTGGAATCATCATTATGTGTAGCTAATGATTCATTTCCAGGATTATTATAGTCCAAAAGCAAATGAAGAGTACTAGTATCCTTTACTGTTTCATCGTATTGAAGCTTTCGTGGTATACTCTCATTTTTCACCGCGTCCGACATCTCTTTACGTTTTTTCTCATCTGATTGTTCCCGTTTGGAAATACGTGTAGTCTTTTTCATCCATTTCTTGGAAACAGTAGACAAGTTACAGGTGGCAACATATGCACCTTTACAATTGTCATCATAAAAACTTTCGTCCTCCGAGGTCATTGTCACTTCATGTATATCCTCCATTGTTCTCTGATACCCAGAATCACTTGTTCTTATATCGTACGCGCGATGCTCGTCATTCATCTATTGAAGCTGGCAGCTTTTTCGCACCATGAGGTTGTCTTTTTGAAGTTAATGTTCCGCTGTTGTTTAATCATTGTATTGAAAAAAACGTAGTCATCCTTTATTTTCTTTGCCACTGCTTTCTCGTTCATTGGGTAGACATTTTTGGATATCCATTCATCACACAGTTCTTTGGCAACAGTTCTACTTGCTTAATCCTGTGAAACTGTCTTCTTGCCCGTTCGAACTGCACACAAGAATAACATACGTCCGATCAAATGAGCACCAGCTTGTAACTTCGATTTTACGAAAAATTCACACTGCCCTTTTTAAATCATACAGAAGTTCATACGAAAGCTCTTTGTTCAAGGTGGGTGGTAAACTTCCATCCTATTCCTGTTTTCTTTGCCGTTGTTGCTTTTCGCATGATCCAATCTATAGCAATGAAGAGGAAGCCTGACATCACACAGCCTTGTCAAACTCCAGTTTTTACAGAGAACTACTCTGACGTCTACCCGTTGTTAATGACGCAACTACTACTTTCTCTGTAAATTTCCTTTATGATCTCTATGAAGAGATCTGGAACTCCATAAAACTTCAGAATATTCCGGAATTTCTCTCTGTCGATCCTATCAAAGGTTTACGGAACTCAATAAAATTAATGTACAGTGATGTTTCCCACTCAATGCACTGTTCGACAATATTTCGAAGTATGAAAATCTGCTCAGCTGTCCCGTGTCCTTTTCTACATGCTTACTTCTCATTTCTCAGTTTTTCTTCTGATCTGATTCTTCTGCCCCTGATTCTTTCTAAAACAACTCTGCAGAAGATTTTTCCAGGTATGGAGAGCAGAGATATTCCTATACTATTGTCGCATTTAGCAAGGTCACCTTGCTTTGGTACTTTAGCTATCATTGATTTTTTCCAGTCATTTGACATATTGATCTTCTCTCTCACTTTCTCGAACATGTGCAGTAATCTTTTGTATGTGATCTTGCTTCCAGATTTTAACATGTCTCCGCTGATGTTATCTACTCTTGCTGCTTTATTGCTCTTCAACGTCTTTACTGCTATCTTCACTTCTTCTTCTGTGAAGGGACCTGTGTTGGTTTCTTCGATGGTTTCAACATTATCATTCAAACTCATCTTCCTCCACATTTTTATCACATTCATTCTCAACGTTTAATACTTCTTCGAAGTCTTCTTTCCATCTTTGAANTGGCAACATATGCACCTTTACAATTGTCATCATAAAAACTTTCGTCCTCCGAGGTCATTGTCACTTCATGTATATCCTCCATTGTTCTCTGATACCCAGAATCACTTGTTCTTATATCGTACGCGCGATGCTCGTCATTCATCTATTGAAGCTGGCAGCTTTTTCGCACCATGAGGTTGTCTTTTTGAAGTTAATGTTCCGCTGTTGTTTAATCATTGTATTGAAAAAAACGTAGTCATCCTTTATTTTCTTTGCCACTGCTTTCTCGTTCATTGGGTAGACATTTTTGGATATCCATTCATCACACAGTTCTTTGGCAACAGTTCTACTTGCTTAATCCTGTGAAACTGTCTTCTTGCCCGTTCGAACTGCACACAAGAATAACATACGTCCGATCAAATGAGCACCAGCTTGTAACTTCGATTTTACGAAAAATTCACACTGCTCTTTGTAAATCATACAGAAGTTCATACGAAAGCTCTTTGTTCAAGGTGGGTGGTAAACTTCCATCCTATTCCTGTTTTCTTTGCCGTTGTTGCTTTTCGCATGATCCAATCTATAGCAATGAAGAGGAAGCCTGACATCACACAGCCTTGTCAAACTCCAGTTTTTACAGAGAACTACTCTGACGTCTACCCGTTGTTAATGACGCAACTACTACTTTCTCTGTACATTTCCTTTATGATCTCTATGAAGAGATCTGGAACTCCATAAAACTTCAGAATATTCCGGAATTTCTCTCTGTCGATCCTATCAAAGGTTTACGGAACTCAATAAAATTAATGTACAGTGATGTTTCCCACTCAATGCACTGTTCGACAATATTTCGAAGTATGAAAATCTGCTCAGCTGTCCCGTGTCCTTTTCTACATGCTTACTTCTCATTTCTCAGTTTTTCTTCTGATCTGATTCTTCTGCCCCTGATTCTTTCTAAAACAACTCTGCAGAAGATTTTTCCACGTATGGAGAGCAGAGATATTCCTATACTATTGTCGCATTTAGCAAGGTCACCTTGCTTTGGTACTTTAGCTATCATTGATTTTTTCCAGTCATTTGACATATTGATCTTCTCTCTCACTTTCTCATGTGCAGTAATCTTTTGTATGTGATCTTGCTTCCAGATTTTAACATGTCTCCGCTGATGTTATCTACTCTTGCTGCTTTATTGCTCTTCAACGTCTTTACTGCTATCTTCACTTCTTCTTCTGTGAAGGGACCTGTGTTGGTTTCTTCGATGGTTTCAACATTATCATTCAAACTCATCTTCCTCCACATTTTTATCACATTCATTCTCAACGTTTAATACTTCTTCGAAGTCTTCTTTCCATCTTTGAATTATCTGACCATCTTCAATGAGCAGCTTACCAGTTTTGTCTCTCACACCAGTTGCTGATTGCTTTCTCTTGTTGCAAAATAGCTTCGTAATCCTGTACAGAGTTCCCATGCCATTGTTTTTTTCTGCATGCTCCGCTTCTTCAGCGAGCCCATTTATCATCTTACATTTATTTTCTCTGATATTTTTTTTACACTCTTGTCCATCTCACTATACTTCTGTTTTTTGAAAGCACGAATTCTCTCTGATCTTGCACCACAGTTAATCTCATTTTTCACTTTCTTTCTTTCGTCTATAGCTTTCCAAATTTCACTGCTTATCCACTCTTTATGCTCCTTCCTTTTCCTACCCAGGTTGTTCATCTGACCCAGAATACAGTACAAACTCTCCAATGTTAACCTTCACTTCTCCGAAACCAGTCCATCTTGCCTCGCTTATGCCTAGTATCTGTAGATGGTATTTCCTCATTTCCCTTGCTATTATTGCAGTTTTTCCGGTAGCGTACATGGTTCTTACATTCCAACATCCTGTATGGATGTATCTTTTTGGTGTTAGTAGTGATCTCATGCATGTCGTTTTCAGGTTAGAGGCTTCCCGTAAGCTTTCACCTCCAGCTGTCATATGCGTATCTTCCCATGTGAGGTCATTATCTTCAGGGATTTCACACGACATGGTTCTGTGACCATAGATAGTTTTGTTTGCTGTCCAAGTTTCCGTAATCGGTGGTTGTTATACGAAAAGGGGTGACTGGCCCCTCTTCAGCCCTCCTCCTTTCTCATCCGAGTTTGGGACCGGTCATGGCGGAGTTGAACTGAATATTTGCTTACCATTAATTTCTTTTATTTTCCTGAACGGGCTTGATGGCTCAGGATTTCCAGCATTTTCAATTTCCGGACACTGTTTATTGAGGCATTCTTCTTTTGCTTTCCTACTGTTTTCTTTTAGGGTTCTATTAAGTGTTTGGAACGCAACACTTCTGCGGGTCTTTTACTTTCTGTCTGTCTTTCATTAATTCTAGTTTGCTTTCATCCCAAGTTTTCTCTTTCGTTTCCCTTTATTTCCTACTAAATTTTTGGCAGGCTCAACGATTGCTTCTTTAAAACTGGTCCAGTCTTCTGCTTCTGTTTCGTTTAGAACTTCGAACCTGTTCTGTACAGCTACAGTATATTCCTTTTTTTCCCTGGTATTTCAAGGTCCGCCCAATTCCACCTCTGTAGAGCGTGGTTTACATTACTTTTCCTTAAACGTATATTGATATCGATCCAATACAAAACCTGGGACCGTGAAATACGAAATGACTCCAGAAGAGCGAAGGAAGCATGAATAAATGAACAATGTCAAGAGATTGAAAGCTGTAAGACATTTGCTCCCAGTTTCATGCACAAAAAGAATAAAGCGTTGGTAGGAAAGAGTCCATGTTCTTCAAGCGGGTGCATTACAGCAGAAGAGGGATCTATGAACATGGAAAAGGAAGAGCAGACAGAGAGATGAGCAGAATATGTTGAAGAACTGTTCACAGATGAAAGGGGAGACAAGCCAACAATCACAAAAGTCCATCAATAGTCCAAGAATTCTACCATATGAGGTGAAAGCAGCGATTTTGAAGATGAAGGTAAAAAAAACGTCTTAGGGCCAGACCGAATATGCATTGAAATGATAAAGGCACTAGAAGAATTTAGACTATGCAAAGTCACTGAAATACTCAATGATATAAATGACAGCGGAGAAATCCCCCTAGACTTGAGAAGGTCTGCCCTCATTGCTCTGCCCAGGAAACCAGGCGCTACCGAATGCGAACTCCATAGAACCATGAGTTTTATGAGTCACAAAACTAAAGTACTTATGCGTGTCATAACGGTAAGAGTAAGTAAGGCGATAAGATCAGAGAAAGATAGAAACAACAGTTTGGTTTCGTCCAGAACTCAGGTACCAGAAAGGGGCCATCTATTTATTACGTTTGCACTGAGGGGGCGGGGATGTATTCTAAAAAGCGAACAGGGGGAGTGGGGTTCACAAGGTGAGAACGTTCACATTAAAAAAAAATTTTGCTTACAGTTTTCACAAAGTAGTGACTGCGAAAGACAGGTGTGCAGGTGTACTTATTTTTATCTATTTTCACAGATTTATTGTTTATTTATGTAGAATTACTTTCGTTTGTATTCGGCTTGTATCTAATTATAATTGCTTTCATTTCTCACAATGATAGCCTGGACTCAATTTTTTACTTTTCGAATTTAAGCACGCGAGCTTCTATAAAAGGCAAATCAATGACATAATTTGTTATTAAATTATTTATCTAAATGTTAACTGCCAACGACGTTCAAAAAAAGCATAACGTACGTTCGCACGGGGGGTGTACTTGCCTGCAAACTGGTGCGAAAAAGAGGAAAGGTGGTCGAAAAATGGCCAATTTCATGCGAATGTAATAAATGGATGGTCTCAAATGCTATATTTATAATGAGAATGCTTTCGGAACGAAAAATAGAAATGTAGTGTGATATATACCTGTGCTTCATTGATTACTCTTAGGCATTCCACAAATTGAAATACGAGTGCCTGATAGAGATGCTGCAATATCTAGACATAGGCGATAAAGAATACGACTCATAAGCAATTTATACTGGGAACAAACTGCATGTGTTACGAGTGGAAAACAAGGTTGGGAAATACTGCAGTATTAGAAGAGGAATTAGGCAAGGCTGTGTCTTCTCACCCGATCTATTTAACCTATATGGTGAAAACATCTTGAGAAATATCGAAGAAAAAGACGGCTTTGTGATTGGAGGATACAGTAGTCTCTCTAATTAGCGGACACCATTGGTGCTAAAAATATGTCCGCTAACAAGAGGTGTCCGCTTTTTAGAAAGTTTTTTTTGAGGCTTATTTTCGTTGTTGAGTCAAAGATTTGATGTATTTTGAGGTTTTGCAGAATATTGGATTATTGTAGATTTAGAAGAACAGAAAAATTAGGTTATTTTAATATATACGAGCTTTTTTTATGACAACACAAGAAAAATATTTGAAAACCTAGGAAAAAATAAAAGTCTGTTTTTTTGTTTCAAATACCAAATCGGCACATGCCAATAAAAATATACTTATACCTTAACGTCTAGAAAAATCAGTTACATTCGATTGTCTCTTGTTATGCGTTATCTTTTTTTCTAATTTGGTTTTCATTCAATACAATAATTTTCTTTCATTGTCATCGATTAGAGTTAAATTCATAAGTTTATCCACCATTGCTAATGCTTCAACATCGCTGACTTCTTTGATTTTGATATCCTCGTCATCATCTTCTTCGTCACTTTCCAAAACAATGCTGTTTTCCTCCTCGTTTTCGTTTCTCTTTGTGATGTAATCGTCGACACATTCTTTAACTGATCTTACTTTCCAATCTACTATGTCTGAGTTGATTGCTGGTGATACACTGCATGTCGATACGTCAAAATCAATGTATTCTTCTGCTGTTATGTCATCTTCTGGGTCTTTTGTAAGCTCCTCAATCAGGGCGGTAAATTCTTCGTCAATTTCTTCCTCTTCACTTTCAATGGTTTTTTCTGTCATACCACATTTTCCAAAACAGTTCTGAATAGTCTCAACCGTAACTTCTTTCCAGGAATCTACTACCTATTGAATAGCTTGAAGGATGTCAACTTCTTTCACGATCTCAGATGACGATAAATCATCTTTGGTACGAGCAATGACGTGACACATGAGTCTTTTTCGGTATTTTATCTTGAAGCTTTGAATAATTCCAGCATCTAAGGGCTGTAACCTTGATGTGGTATTTTTTTTGGAAGAAATATAACTTTCATATTCCTCTATTTTCCGATCAGTGAAGGTGGGTGAACTGTCGCGTTATCCAAAAATAGAATTACATTTCTGTCTTCAAGAACCATCTGACGGTTTTGATTTTCAAGAACCCTCTCTATTATTTCAGTCTGCATCCATGATTTAGGATCGGCAAAATAATTGAGTCCTTTTAGGATATCAGCTGCCCTAGCCAGACGAAATGGTCGTGGTTTCTTGCTTCACCATATTAGTATCGCCCCCCACTTTTCCTCCATCCACACTAACAAAAAATGCAACAGTGATTCTTTGTTTGGATTTCTTTCCACAATTGGCAATTTTTCCTTTTAAGGCTAGCCCTTTGGTTGGTAAAGTTATGAAAAGCATCCACTTTCATTCATGTTCCAGATGTTTTTTAGTTCGTAACCTTTACAAAACTCCTTTAACCTCTCCATCTAAGACTCAACAGTTGTTTTCGATACATCAAGAGGTTCTCCGGAGATCTGTTTTTCTCTGATCCCATGACTCAGCTTCCATTTATCAAGCCATCCTTATGATTCCTTGAAAGATTCCAATTCAGGCAGGTCAAGGGTTTCCTTGATGTTATTTGCCTCCTCTTTAAGCAAGGCTCCGCTCACATAAATACCAGATTGTTCACACTTATTGAACCAAGAAAAAAGATTGTCATTTATTGGCTTAAACGTTTGACGTTTTTCTCTGTTGATATGCTTATACCCCTTTCTTTGGAAGTTTTAATATTCTTCTCTCAACTTTTTTTCATTCTTTACGGTATTGGCAGCTTGTTAACTCCGAATGATATCACTGCTGGATTACAATCCTGTATGGGATCATACAGTATAGGCAAACGTACACAAATGGAGAAGCTCTCGTAAATTTTCTCACAAACAATGAGCTATTTGCTACCAACACAGCCTTTAAACCTCCCAGTAGGCACAGAACCACTTGGATATGCCACATCGCTGATAAAAACCGTGAGACAGGCTCTAGAGCCACTAAACCGGTCTTCAATCAAATTGATTATATCCGATGCCAAAAGTCAGCAACCGCAATCATACAAAATTCTCGATCATACGGAGGTACAGATACCAATTCGGATCACAAACTAGTAGTTTTCAGGATAAGAATCAATCAACTTCATCTGGTCCATAAGCAGCGACCAAAGAAGTCCGCCAATGAAAAAATCAACATAGAAAACATACGCAGAAACACCGATATCAAATACAATTACCAAAGGCTCTTGCAAACTAATTTGGATCAACAAACTACAGATCCCAATCCCAACAAAGCTCTCTCAAATCTGCTCACATGTATAAAAACCTCTGCAAAAGAAGCAGCTGGCACTGTCAAATACAGCAAAAAATCTAAAACACTCGATCCGACTGTTGTTGAATTATCGGAACAACAAAAATCGCTCCGCCTAAAAATTTACCAAAAAGGTGTTAGTAGAGATACCACTGAGCTCCGCAAGAAACGCAACGATATCTTGCGCCAAATCAACAAACGACTGAAAAACATTGCCATAGAAGAAGCAGACAGCCTGGCAGATGAAATCGCATCTACTGATGACAGTCGTAGAATGTTCAAAGCCGCAAAGAAACTTCGTACCATGAAACCGACACCAGCCATCATCGTCCAGAATGAAGAAGGCAACTTCATGGGCTCAGATACAAACAAAGCACAAATAATAAAAGAATGGTTTCAACGACAATTCACTGATGATACTGACATCCCACTAGAACCATTTGAGGGAAATCCAAGACCACTCAATAAACCGATCACTGTAGCAGAAATAGATATTGCCATCAAATACCTCCAGAATGATAGAGCAGCCGGTCCCGATGACATGAACAATGAGCTATTTAAGTACGGTAAAGAAGTCGTTGCCGCCCCACTTGCCAATATATTCAACTCAGCCTTTGCTCAACATACACCGATTGATTCGCTAAAGGAAGGCATCTTGATAACCATACCAAAGCCAAAAAAACCTCAAGGCCCCCCTGCAAACCTCCGTCCGATCACACTACTGAACAGCACAAGAAAAATTTTATCCACCATTACTCTGAATAGAATAAGGGATAAAGTAGACAAATATACAGGATTACATCAAAGCGGATTCAAAAGAGGTAGAAGCTGTGCCGACATCGTCTGGGCACAACGCATGTTAACATCCGTCGTTCTTGCTAGAAAATGGGACTTCCACAAGATGGGTATCGATATGTCAAAAGCCTTTGATACCATCAAACGCAAACGTATACTCGAGATTCTTATACACGCAGGATGCAATGAAGACGAACTAAGACTTGTGCGTATACTACTATCAGGAACATCTCTTCGTGTTCGAATAAAAAACGCACTCTCCGATTCATTTGAAACCTCCATAGGATCACCTCAAGGAGATGGTTTATCACCAGTATTATTCACATGTTATCTCTCACACGCTCTAAGAAAAATAAGAAATAACTCCATCAGACCAAATCCTCTCGTTTCTTGCCTTGGTATGCCACTGGAAATGGAATATGCAGACGATATCGACTTTTTAGATGAAGAAAAAGAACCTCTGGAAAAATTACAAAAAATTGCTGCAGAAAAACTTAAAGAAGAAAATCTATTTATGAACGAAAGTAAAACTGAGTTTACACACATATATCTTGCCGAAATATCTGAAACTGATCCAGAAGGAACACCTATCCGAGGCTGCGAAAACTGGCGTAAGTGTAAAACGTTAGGGTCCCTGCTATGTAGTTCAGCAGACATCTCTGCCAGATGCATCCAAGGCAACATAGCATTTAAATTATTATCAAAAATCTGGTCTCGCCGCAATAAAATTCCGCTCAAAACCAGACTCAAACTTTATAACGCGTACTGCCTCTCCATCATGCTATATAATTGCGACAGCTGGGCTACCAACAAAGCTATGATGAATAAAATAGATATATGCCACCGTAAACACTTGCGAACGATAACAGGTCACCTATGGCCCAAAAGCGTAATCAGTAATAAAGAACTGTATAAAATCTGCCAAACGGATCCTATATCTACACTAGTAGCAAAGCGAAGATGGTCTATGCTAGGTCATGTCCTACGCATGGACATCAACACCCCCACCCAGAAAGCCCTTGAATTCGCCATATCAGGAGCAACAATGTATAAAGCCAGAATAGGACGCCACTCTACAAATCTTCTCAGCACCATCCGTGAAGACATCAAAAACTCCGGACTTGGGCAACTCCGTACCAGAAAACAGCTCCAGAGCCTAAGGGAAAAAGCAAGAGAGAAGAAGAACTGGAAACGTTTCAATGAAGGTCTGATTGCATCTATGAGATGTCCTCGACTACCAAAGAAGCAGAACACAGAGGATAAGTAAGTACGTATTGGCAGCTTGTATCTTTCCAATTTTGAATTGGTCAGCGATTGCCCTGCAACCTAATTTTCTCTTCTTAATTTCATCTAAAATATTTATCTTTTCATCTAATGCGAGACATTTTTTATTCAGTTGTCCTGCAAGTCTCTTTTTCGAATTGATCGACGCCACGTTGAAGTTACTAATGTTTTAATTTTTAGAGAACAAACCAAATCAAATTTCTTAGGATCTCAATCGCACGAGTTAAACAATTACTTTTAGTACGTTTACTTTTTGTTGAGCTCTACGACGGAGAGAGTTATGAAAATCGAATATTTGTCAAATCAAAACATTCGAATGGCAAGTTCGAAGAAAGGTCTTTTTTGATTCGTTTTGTTTTCGTTCAACATTTATAAAACAACGAAAATTATCACAGATGACATGTACGAGACTAATCATCGTCGACCAAAACCTTTAAATCCACAACTTTTCTTCATTTGCGAGAGGCTACCATGCCTACATGGATATTTGGAGTCCATTGATTGGAGAAACTTTGAAATGCAGCAGAGAACCGACAAATAAGGAAGATGAAAGTGCCGTTAAAATAACAAAGATAGATTCTCTGGAAAATGAAGTTATTGTAGGGCACATCCCAAAATACATCTCAAAAGCTTCGTCCATGTTCCTAACCTTACCTCAAACCTCCAAACAAATGTGTCCGCTAATTGGAGTATCCGCTATTTGTTTGTCCGCTTTTTAGAAAGTTTTTTTATGAGAGTTTGACTAGGATTCGTGTGGTGTAATGAAATTTGTCCCTTAATTGGAGATGCCTGCTTTTTAGAGTGTCCGTTAATTGGAGAGAATACTGTATAACATGAATAATATAATATACGCTGACGATACAACGCTCATAGCTGATACTCCAGAAAAGTTGCAACCACTACTGGATATAGTTGTAAAAGAAAGTGAGGCAGTAGGTCTGAAGATCAACCGCCAAAAAACTTTTTGCTTAGCTGTGAGCAAAAAAACATGAGAAAATAACAATAGCTGGCAGAGATATACAACAGGTAAACAAATTTAATTATCTCGGCAGTACGATTACATCAGATGGACGATATCTGGTAGAAATACAGAGACGAATTGCTACAGCAAAGGAGGTATTCCAACAACTATCCAACATACTAAGGAACCGATCCATGTCCTTGGATACCAGGCTCTAAGTTCTCAATCGCCATGTCATTCCAGTGCTTACCTATGGAAGTGAAAGCTGTACCATCACACCAACCCTAAAAGAGACGCTAGAAGCAACAGAAATCTGGTTTCTTCGCCAATATCTAAGGATTTCGAAGGCAGAGGACATTGCCAACGAAGATGTCCTAAGGAAAGCAAAACGCAAGAGAAAGCTGTTATCCACCATTCGAAGGAGGTAGTGGTTATTCCTGGGGCACAAAATGAGAAAAGAGGAGCGAGAAGAGTTGACATTGACAGGTAAAACAAGGCAAGTAGAGGCCAAGAATCACATTCGTGGGAAGCATAGCAGCAAGGACTGACAAAAGCAAGCTTCAGGAACTGAGGACTGCAAAGAACCGGAATCTATGGAAAGTCATGGTCGCCAAAGTTCTTTCAGGACATGGCACCTGAGGAGGATCTTGATATCACCGATCACAGAATTATGATAACTATCACAATCAGCAGCTGGATAGGTCTTGCACCTCACTATGGCATTCCGGAAGCGATGGTTTATTGCGATGTAGTCAATTTGGTTGAGTACATTACCGGTTTGCATTGACTCACAGCATCACCAAGGGTGTTGTATAGACTCTAATTCAGACTCTTCGGATGCAGAAGTGTGGGCGTATACCTGGATTAAGCGAATGTTTAAAGGCTTTTATTCTAGCTTTACTAAAAGCACCCTTTCAGACAAAGGGCTGTAGCCTACGATCCCTTTGCCTGTTCTTCCATCAAGAATTAAGGGCACTCCATGCTGGTGAGTTTTACCACCAGAGAAAACTACTATGTTTCCGCTTTTAAAAGATCAACTTCCTGTCCACCTACATTCACTGACACCTAATATATTTATGTTAATTCTGTCCATTTCTTGTTTTACATATTCCAGCTTAACAAGTTAGTAAAGAGTGATGATAACATTCCATGTGGCTAGATGTAGGCTGGAAGTAGAAATAACAGTTGGCGGATGACGATCTGGGTCCACCTGCTGTGAATGGGGCAACCTACCGAGCGAGATGCGCAAATTAGATATTGGAACACCTTTTACGTTGTTATTGCGAATATTTTTGTGTAATCATTACTATTCTAGGGAAAAAAGGAAATGGTTTCGTGCTTCCTTCTTCATCGCAGCCCCACCTCACTGGGCAATGATCCTGCTAACGTGGACTAGTGAACTCTTAACGTTGTCGACCCAAAGGGAAATCATCCGCCACCATTCACTACTGGTACTGCTCAGTAGCTTCAGAGAGTTATCCTTCAAGCCATTTTCATATTTGTAACTTGTTGCTAGCCTTAAAGGACAAGTTGTGACGAAGAATCTTAGGAGGAGCATTTATCAAAAGGAGAGTCAGAGGTGTCGCACTGTGTAGCAACCGGTTGTTATGAACTCACAAGTGCTCTAACCCCACTGACAGAGTTCTAATAAAGTTGCCACGCCTGGGGCTTTTATAGGCGCCGATCGCCAACATCTTAACTCACTTTACCAGGTCTGATTAATAGCAATGGTGTGGTGTCTGGTGTCAACGGGAGATATGTGTATTCATTATTCTTTGGGGAACTGTCTTTATTTTTGTGCAAACAAAGGGTTCATGTTCATGTGAAATCATTCTCAAAGATAACATCTACACTTGAAGAATGAATTTAAGCAGGTAATGTTGCAAGGTAAATCATTTTATTAGGGTAGTTTGCAGCCCTGCGCTTTGCATACTTACTTACTTAGTTGCATGACCCTAGTAACCAGGGGTCCTCGCTCATTCCCTTGATACAACTTCCCTCCATTTTACTCGGTCTTTTGCTTTACGTTCAATGGTCAGTAGAGGGATGCCAAGATCACATCGAATTTGATCTGACCATTTCTTGTGTGGTCTTTCCCGTTTTCTCTTGCCTGGAAATTCTTCTTTATATGATCTTCTCACATGGCTAAAATCATCACGTCTGTTCACATGTCCGAACCAGTACATTCTGCGTTTCTTGATCATGTCCAAGATGGAATCTTTGCTCCCAATGCTCTTCTAATATTAGCCTAATTCTATCACAGCGGAATTTTCCAACCATTGTTCTTAAACAGTCATTTTAAAAAACAAGTAGTGTTCTTGAGTCTTCAGCTTTAAGCGTCCAACATTCAGAGGCGTATATATGACAATGAGGATGATCACTGCCTTGAACAGTTTCATTTTAATTGAGTTTGAAATTTCTCTTCTTGACCAGATGTTTGACTTCAATCTTCAAAATGCACTGCTAGCTAGAGCAATTCTCCTTTTAACGTAAGCAGAGGTCTCAGGAACAACTGATCCAAGAAAGAGAAAACTATCTACTTTTTCGATCCGTTCATCATTGAGTTCAATGTTGGAAGCCGGATCAGGAGGTATCACATTGCATTTGCTGGTATTGATTTTAAGTCCCCACTTATTACAAGCTTTCTCTAATTTCTGGCTGGAAAAACCTAATTTCACTAACAACGTTGAAATAAGTGTAGTGTCATCCGCATATCTCACGTCTATTGATAGGTCTTGCGTAAAATGAAATTCTTGAACCGTAGAGATGTCGTCCATGACAAATTCGAGAAAGATATTAAATAGAGTAGGAGGTAAGATACAACCTTGTCTCACACCAACTTTGACCATGAACCAGCCGGTAAGAGTGTTGTCTATCGATACAGCACATTTGGTGTTATTATACGTATACTTGATAATATTAATATATTTTGGTTGTACTCTGATCTTCAAGAGCATTTTCCAAAGTGCATTCCTCCACACTGCATCAAATGCTGATTTGAAATCAATGAAATTGAAGTGTGGAGGGGCATTTTTTTCTGTGGCATTTTCAATCAGCTGCCTTACCACAAATATGGCATCAACTGTACTACGACCTGATCTAAAACCACATTGGCTTTCATTCAGCTTTCTATCAACCTTGGATTTCATCCTCTCTAGAAGTATTTTCAAGAATATCTTGCCTGGGATCGACAGCAAAGCTATGACACGGTGATTTGGCATCATAAGCTTATCTTCTTTTTTTGAAGACTGGATTGACTACCATTTTGGAGAAATCAGTTTGGTTTTTTTCAGATGTCAGCATCAAGTTGAAAGTTTTTTGGAGCATTTTGATCATTTTATCACCACCTGCTTTGATCACTTCGATAGTGATTTTGTCTGCTCCTGGAGCTTTACGGTTTTTCATCTTCTTTAATGCTGATTTTATTTCTTCTATTTCAATTTGAAGCACCTCGTCATCTAGATTAGGGTTTATATGTTCAATAGTTAAGATGGCATTTTCGTCATGAGGGAAGGATATGTTTAGATGATTTTGGAAATGCTCCTCCGATAGCTTTAAAACTTCTTCAACTTTAAAGTGTTTTTCCCCAGCTTCATCCTTGACAACTGATAAATGTTTCTTCGGTCTTCCTTTGAGCTCCGTCACAGTATTAAATAAGTTGCGACTGTCATTTTTATTGCATTGTTCTTCCAGTAGTCTTACTTTATCCTCAAAGCTTTTTGCCTTTGCTAGTTTTACACCTTTCTTTACTTCTTAGTCTAAATCAGAATAGACTAGCCTCTGCAGTATCAGAGGGATTTTTCAACATTTCTTTTCTAGCTTCCCTTCCTCTGACATCAATTTCTGACTGAGCAAGGCCATTAACAGATTTTTCCCCCCAATAACCACATGTTTCCTCTGTCACTTCATTTAGGGTATCCCTAAATTTGTCATTTAGCTTATCGATATCTGAATCTAATCTCAGGAGTGGTTCAAATCTACCACCGATCCTTTGCTTAAAAGTGTGTACAATATCTAGTCGATTTAGTTGTTCGATGTTATACCTCCTTACTGCTGGTTTCCGTGGTGTTGGCTTTTTCCGATGGATCAATACATTCACTAGCAAGAGAGAGTGATCTGAACCAATATCTGCTGAGTTGTATACTCTGCAGTTCTTAATTAGTTAAAAAATTTCTTTTCTTGGTACAATGTAGTCAATTTGATTTCTTGTGCCTCCATCTGGTAGATCTTTGTGTAGTCTCGATTTGCATTTTTGCTTATGCATTGTGTTTGTAAAAGACAAGTTATTAATGGCACAAAACATTTTTTCACCTCTGACATTTCCTTGACCGACAGCGAATTTACCAGCTACTGTAGGCTAGTTTACATGGGCATCTTCTCCAATCTTCGCGTTAAAATCACCAAGTATCCTGTATTTTCTGTTTGCAGGCAAAGAATTTATTTCCTACTGTAAGTTATCATAGAAAGAGTCACTTTCTGAATCGGAGTAAGAGGAGTCAGGAGCACAGATTTGAAAGTGTAAGAATGCCATCAGTAGTTTCGATATCAATACTAATAATTCTCTCAGAGACAAGTTGGTAGTTTATCAAGTTTCGAGAGATCGACTTTGATATTACAAATGCTATACTACCATGATACCTTGTCGGTGGATATTATCCTTTCTAGAAGAGTGGATAAAATATGTGGGATTCGGTTTCGAAGGATTCTAGAGTTTCTATTCCGAGATGGGTTTCTGCTATACCACGTATGTCAACTTTTAGACGTGTCATCTCCATAAAAAGGTTTTGTAGTTTTCCATCAACATCTCCATCGATAGTTAGTGTTCTAACATTCCAAGTTTCAATGTTCGTTGCAGAGCAACCCTGACTCACCCGGATTAGGGGTCGATTTGAGTTTGTATTTATCATAAGGAATGTTTGCTTTAAGATTTAGCTCAATTCAGGTACTTTCTAAAGGTATCCTGATAGAAATAACAGATGACAGCTTTGCCGCAGACTATCCAGACGCAAGGGCTGTTCTGACCAAAGAGGCAACGGATACCGTACAGACGCATCTTGTATTTTTCCAAGTCAACGAATACGAAGGGAGGAGATCTGCTTCTGCTTCGCCTGATGTTTTTGGCATCAGGCTCTTCAGTGCTTATACCGACCCGACTCGGTTTGACTTCACCAGCTCCGTTATTTTGCAGCAAAAATGCCCTGCTTCCGTCTCCCACGACGTGGACGTGGAGCATGGACTTTGGGAGACTATTGCTTTGCATTGGGAGTTATATTTCAATAAAATTGTTCATGCAGTTGCAGGGGCCACAAATGCGGGCAGACCACGTGAGCCCATTTTCTAAGATAGTGATCTATAATTCAAAAGTAGACTTAACAAAGCCTGCTCAGCAACCTTAACATTGTACGGACGAATGGTCCAGGACTTCAATTGGTCAGGTTTATAGTGAGACGAATGATTCAATGTTATTTTGATTACATAACTAGTGCTCTGGGCAGCGACGAGTAGGTAAGTACCGAAACAACACGAGTGTGGGTGATTGGGGTGGGCAGCATAAGAAAGACGATAGCTGTTGTAGTTAATACCAAACAACAAGAGGTAGGGTAGTGAATGCAGAGTAATAACGAGAACACAACAGCCATAACAAATATGGTCTGTAGACAAAAAACCTCAAATACCATAGGGCCGGATGTTTTTGTGTATCGCTCCTTGTTATCACCAATAAACAATAAAAACAGAAAGAACAGCAATTTGCATCCATTTCTTATTGGTAAACCGTAGTAGTCACTAGCCCAGTGCAGCGGGTATAGGGGCTTAACCAGATAATAAATTTGAAGTGTAAATAAAAAAGGAACTGTCAAATCTTGTTTACAATGGCAAATCTCTTAATCCTTTACTTTATTGACTTCAGTGAAAAACTACTATGAATTTAACGCACTAATTCATTGGAGAAGTTCATTAGCTACTCGAAGCTAACGGAGAACACAACCTTTTGTGAATGCAATATCTTATTTGTTTAAAAATACAACATTCCTAAACGGAATTTTATTTAACTCTAGTAGGTTCAAGTTGTTGAAAATGCCCTTATCTCCTTCAATTCCTAGTTTCATATTTTTCCTTTGTTGTGTGCCCCATGTAATGGAGGTCGTTCCAAAAATAAACTAGGACGAAGAAACAATCAAAAGTGAAATGCTAGTTATCAATACCAATCTCAATAGCGACTAAGTGGGATGAACCGAAACGCGATGGTATTTCATTGTGAATGGTCCAAAATACCGATAAATATCAAGTGCATTATATTCAGTCACAACTTTTTTATCCACATCTTAAACATGTTCAAAACGTTCTACCTTTTGTGGCAATAATTCTACTTCCAGAATTTAGAGATACGTCATTTAAAAAGAGGGAATATTTTTACCTTCTGATACAAATATAACTAATATCCTAATTACAAACAATATTCTAGATATTGACGACTGCTTCGTGAGATAAATGACTTTTGTAAGGCTCTAAACACTGCTGAACTGCATTTTCCAGAAAGATTTCAACCTGCAATTCAAAGGAGACATCAAGTCATAAAAATACGCAACAAACTGACCAGCTGCGCAAATGACGGAAAACACAAGTGATGGAAAGAATATATGTAACATTCTGCATTGTCAAGCGGTTTTTAATGTCTGTAAGGTCAAAATACTACATACAACATTCTACATACTTGCATGCCTGCCTGCCTGCCTGTCTACTTGTCTTCTACTTCTTCAAGTATGCCTGTCTGTCTGTCTGTCTGTCTGTCTGTATGTATGTATGTATGTATGTATGTATGTATGTATGTATGTATGTATGTATGTATGTAACCATCCATCTATCTATCCGTATACTAATTCATCTGAGACAAAAGTATAATATTGGTGCTGCTGTACAATTTCGTAAGCTAAATCTGACGTACCACCAGAACAAGCATGTTTTACAAAAATGTTTTCAGTCTGCAATCAAAAGCTCTTGTAGTTTTTAAGCTCTTCGCATTTTTCAGGGTTTTCGACTATTCACTTAATAATCTATTCAAATTATTTTACTCAGTAAATGCTCTGGTTCAGCTGTGTCATTTCATGGTTGCCCTGCTAACTGTTGCCATATATAATGATTGAGTGCAATATTTCTGTTAATTTTATGTTTTGTTCGATCTTTCTGCCACGCAAAATTGTTCTAAAATTTCCATCATTCAAATATGCTATGTCCACCACAAAGCACACGCTCCACCTTCGCCAATGACATTGGGATCATCCATTTATTACATTCGCATAAAACTGGCCATTTTTCGACCACCTTTCCTCTTGTTCGCACCAGTTTGCAGGCAAGCACATCCCCCCTGTGCGAACGTACGTTATGCTTTTTTGAACGTCGTTGGTAGTTACAATTTAGATAAATAATTTAATAACAAATTATGTCATTGATTCGTCTTTTATAGAAACTCATGTCCTTAAATTCGAAAAGTAAAAAATTGACTCCAGGCTATCGTTGTGAGAAATAAAAGCAACTATAATTAGATACAAGCCGAATACAAGCGAAAGTAATTCCATAAAAACAAACAAATGTGTGAAAATAGATAAGAATAATTACACCTGCACACCTGTTTTTCGCTGTCAGTACTTTGTGAAAACTGTAAGCAAAAATTATTTTTTTTTAATGTGAACGTTCTCACCTTGTGAACCCCACTCCCCCCTTTTCGCTTTTTAGAATACATCCCCGCCCCCTCAGTGCGAACGTAATAAATGGATGGCCTTATTGCTGAACAATTTGAGATATTTGGTACACCAGTTCTTCCCCTCAAGCACTTTGCCGACTACTAAACCCCAACCTTTTAAATCTTTAACTTTTACAGTCAATGTTCCAGTGGCCTAAACAAGAATACTAGAAACAAGAGGTTTGTAAAACCTGCCTCCACCTTCACATAATGACCATATTCTGTCAGAACAGGGATTTTCTAGGGCCTTTATGACCTAGCTATTATATTTTAACGAAAGCCACCACTTTTGGTTACAGAATCTCCAAGAAAATGTGAACAGGTTTGAAATACAAGAAAGCCGGTCCCAAATATAATCCCGACTAAAATTTTGGTATACTAAAAGTTAATGGTTTCAGAAATAAAATTGCGAAGAAAACACGGTCTACTAAGTATCTGATTATAGTCAGAGACTGGTAGCTACGACTAGCAGGAAATAATTACTTCCTACTAGTGCCAACAAACAACATACAACGGCTTATCATTTTCAACTGCTGAACAGTGCAAGAACAGTGAAAATAAGTTTGTTTGTTTTGCTGTTTTCAGAAAAACCATATCAACAATTAACAGTTGTCGTGCTTTGAAATGTTTTTGTGTCTTCCTGCTCTCCAAAATATTTGAATAAGATAAGAAAATAAGAACGACATCTATGATTCTGGCAGCACGTAAATCAAACATTTATCAACTCGTGAAAAAAATCTTATTCGTTCTCTAAACGTACTTATTCCTGATAGGAAAAATTACTTTTAGGATAAATGAAAACTTGTCTCTGAATTTATGCATCAAAATTCTAAAACTCAATTACGCAAATAAATGGATATACCTCATAAAAAGTTACCCCAAATAACCTTAAGCAACTTGTGAAGGCTTCTAACTAAATTTGTTGATTCGCAACATGGGAAAACTCGACATACCTGTTCTGGTGCCCGTCCTACAAAGGTAGTGGGGTCCAGTAGTTCATCGATGTCACCGTGAATTGGCTGAAAATAACTTGACGATTTAATTAGATCAACAAGATTATTTTCACGTCCAAACTCTTTAACCTCTCTACTGGCTACTTGTGACAACTGACGTATGTTTTCATGACATTCCTTGGAAAAAAACAAAAGATGAAAGAGTTGGAACCTTTTTGCTCAAAGAGTATAACAGGTAAAAAATTCTATTTTAACTTCCTTTACAACTGAAAAGCTCATGATAACATGATAATGATTACAACAGGAATCGAATATCGAGCAAAACAAAAAAACCCGCAAAGTTAATAAAATAAAACTTTTCTATTAAAATTTTTAGCCGTGCGCATCAAATAATCATCAGTGCTATTAAAAGTTATTTAAAAACTCAAGTATTGTTTAGTTTTAATAAAGGTTTTTGATTACTAAATCTATGGAGAATAAATGGAGAAGACTTATCCGCTACAGCGGATAAGTCTTTTCCATCAACAGTCTTCTGCATCCTCCTTTTGTACCCCTGCTGCTCTCATGTCCTCTGCTATCACATCCATGTATCTCCTCTTTGGTCTTCCTAGCTTTCTTCTTCCTCAAATGTGCATGTCCAACATTCTCCTACCAACATATTCTTCCTCTCTCCTAGTCACATGTTCAAACCACCAGTGCCTTGCTTTTCCTTGCTTGTCTCTTAATCTCCTGACATGAGCCGTGCTCCTATATTCATTTCGAATCCTGTCTAGCCGCATAACCCCGAGTGACCACCTGAGCACCCGACGTTCTGCAATTTCTAGCTCACTTTCTTGCTTTTGGGTTGTTGCTACTGCTTCAAGTCCATACAGAAATGCTTTTCTTACTGTTGTCTTGTAAACTTTTCCTTTTACATCAAGAGATAGTCATCTGTCGCACAGCACTCCAGTTATTTTTCTCCATCCACTCCATCCAGCCTGCAGTCGCTTTCTCGCCTTCTTGTTGCAGTCTCCGTCACTCTGCACGGTGGATCCTTGGTATTTGAAGTCTTCAACCCTTTTTACGTCCATTCCTTGCATTCGAATTTTATCCTCCTCTCTCCCGTTCAAGACCAGGTATTCCGTTTTCTTTTCGCTCTGCTACTTTCATTCCTCTCTTCTCCAGGGCGTCGCACCATATTCTCAGTTATTCCTCTGCACCATTTCTTGTTTCACTGCACAGCACAATGTCATCGGCAAACAACATGCTCCATGGTGCCTCTTTTCTTACCTCCTCTGTCAGCGTGTCCATGAGTATGGCAAACAAGAGGGGGCTTAGAAGTGATCCTTGGTGCAGACCGACCTTGACTTCGAACCATTCAGTCAATCCTGCAGCACTTCGCACGGTTGTCATTCTATCCTTATATATCCTGTACCAAGTTTACACACTTTTCTGTTGCTCCTGATTTCCTCATGCAATGCCTCAGTTCTTCTCTTGGTACCCTATCAATTGTCTTCTCTTGGTACCCTATCAAATGCCTTCTCTAAGTCAACAAACACACAATGCAGTTCTTTCTGTCCTTCCTTATACTTCTCCATTAGCATACGTAGAGCAAGTAACGCATCGGCTGTACCCTTCTCTGGCATGAAGCCGAACTATTGCTCACATATTCTGACCTCCTGTCTCAGCCTTGCATCCAGCACCCTTTCCCATTATTTCATTAAAGAAAAATTTGCATTGTACACTTATTACCGATAATACAAAACAATATAATGAGACAGATTTCTTGAAATAGAGCCGATACTGCAAGATCGACTCGGATTTTCATAAAAAATTACTGCGGTATGGATCCAAGCCAATACACCATCCAGAGAGTACATTTTCACTAAAGTCTAAAACGAAGTTAACTTATCGCCAAATCTGCAGCATTAACTATTAGTTTAAAATGTTACCTGACGGTTCCCTCCTAGTTTTACCATTGCCATAATAAAATTCTCAGTTGCCATGAACGGCAACTCCTGGCGAACATGTCTCTCGATTACTTTGGGATACACGACCAGACCTTCACATACATTCTGTAATGTAATCAGGATCGCATCGGCGGCAAGGAAAGCCTCGCCTAATGTTATCCGTCTGGAATGAGATAGGCAGGTTAAATAAAATAAGTCTATTAATTCATTAATTATAACAAAAACATGACTGGATATAGATACATGCATATACAATAGTTATTGACCTCAAAATTAGGATTGAATAGAATTTATAAGGTCACAGTTTTCTTTCTCTAACCCTACCGACATTTTCACAGTTTATTAAACAAAGTCACTTTAGAAATTAGCAATTATAACGTTCATGCAGTGAATCCACAACTACAACTGATTATTTGAATGAATTACATTTAGGCCCACTGCATTCTAAAGTTCGCTCATTGCTGTCTGCCGTATTTTGATTCCTGGCATACAACATCAAGCATTATTGTGTATACAAATACACAAATTAATGTTGATTCTATTTCAAGGTAATTGTTGTTAATGCATTTATACTAAAAAGCCCACATCGACAACGGTTTTTTCTTCCCCGATAGCCAAATTCTTAATTTTTTTATTCCAGTCTAAGTTCTCTTATTAAAAAAAGAATATTCTATTTTGGCTGATACTTTGGCCAAATTCGGACTTAAAATGACTGATATAGAATTTATAAAAGTATTAGTATTTACCATATACAGCACTTTAAGTTAATGCGCTTTAACTCTTGGGTGACTGAATTGGAAAACTTTGTGAATGCCCATCGAAATATTACAGCTGCACTTGAGCAAAAAAGCGAAAAGGATTTCCTTCAAACAGCACGGAACAAAAACCAGAAAAGAAAGAGCTGGCGCTAGCGGTACATAGGTTCAGCTGGAATCCGCGGCAAAGTGATCCATCAGTGGCGAGAACGGTTAACACGACTGCCAATGCGGAGTCAAACCTTGTATTCACACACACACACACACACACACAGATATATATATATATATATACTAAACAAACTATCTGATTTAGTTACCAAAGGTGATGCAGGAATTTACAGATACTTACAAAAAAGGTCCAAAATTCTATTCTATCTAAAAAACAATGAACTCCTAAAAAAAACCCAGTGCTGTAATGATCAAGTGTTCCTATATACCTAAATTCTTACTCGCCTTCTATAAATCTAAACGAGGATGATGAATCAATTACCATCTTTTCTTTTTTTTCTAAGATATAAAACGCCTCTTGGGATTTCGTCAATTTATAACAAACTTATAACATTCTTGTCCCATTTGTCCATTATGTTTAGCTGATTACTGTAAGAACACCAAATTCAGAGTTCTAAACTAACAGTAAAATTTCTACTGGATGATATATTTAAAATTATAAAAATATACCATTTAAAACTAGATATTATATACACTTTTTCACTAAGAACTTAAGTCGAAACCAGACCTTAAAGTTGTTTATGAGTTGTTTAGCACACGGTAAGGTAGGCACCAACTTTACCTAGTCCCAATCCTTCAATTTAGAATAAAGCTAATATGTTGAAAGTAAACTTGAATCAAAATTAGTCTCTTACAACTTTTCATATGTAATAGGCAATGAAGTCAGTAAATTTTCTGATATCAACAAAACTTCTGTGTCATAAACAAAACTAAAAGAACAATAATATAACAACATAACAGTATGATGATAAATTTTTCCCTAGATAAGAAACGTTACATAGAAGGTCATTCATATCAGTTTTATGCCTCATTACGTTCGAAATCTGACATTGGTACAACAAAGGCACTCATTGCAGTTCCGCAGCACTTATACAAGGAAACCTTATCCTGAAAAGTAATAAGAACAAAAAATCTAAGTCACAACAGGTGGCCTTTGTATGCATATTCCAGTTCAAGATGTTACAAAAATATCCCTTGAACGAGCTACTGTACCCAAACCAATCATTTATCTGTCACATATGATGAAAATCCCACACAGCCATGTTGTTTTCTACCTCACCATATGTCAATACAAATAACTGTTGTTATAAAACTGACCTAGATCTGCAAAGGTTTTGCTCGAAATGGCGCTGTGTCTATTCCTGCATCTATACCATTTTTTTGAACTAGCAGTTAAACTAATGGTTTTGACTTCCTAGTGGTTTAGACAATTTTCCACAGCTTTTCTGAATGTCTGTAATGACCAAAAGCCAGTATTTACAACCTACGTACTTTTGCTCCTGGTTGATCAGCTCCTCAATGTTTCGTTTCGTTATTAATAACAAAACCTAAGGCGAAATGGTCTATCAAAAAACTGTCCTGCCGGGTTTTGCGAGTTTCTAGGTACTTTTTGGTATCAAATAATTCTTGGTGTTTTCCATCCTTCCTATTCTATTACTGTCATCATGTCCATCATCAAATATTATCCTCGTACAGAATTCATTTTTCGTTTAGCAGGTTACTGTTAAAATGGCAGAGGAGTTAAGTATATCTTCGTTGTGTTCCTCCGGGCTGGAATTACCGTCTGGAAGCTTTAAAAGGGTAATTTCCCGCAGAACATGTCTTCTGTTTAAAGCCACAGCAGTCATATCAAATGACCCTGCTTTAAATATTACTGTAAAATGGCACTCACCTGTTTGAGCTATCATCTAATGTCCTTTCAAACCACTGAACTGCTAGTGTGTTTTGTGCATTTGAAGCCAAAGCCATTAAATGTCTTGCAAGACCACAACATCTTTCACAACGCATTGGATTTCGCTTATAGGCCATTGCACTTGATCCAATTTGATTCTTTTCAAATGGCTCTTCTATTTCCTTCAGATTCGCAAGAAGACGAATATCTGTGCAAATCTAAAAATTCCGAAAATATTTAAAGGGAATCGTATACTTGAGATTCTTAGTTTAAACAGTGTACCGCCATGCATAGTAATAACTACAAAATAATGTCAATAAAACGCTTTTTAAAAAAAAATGCACCCATACCCTGCAACGCAGAGCAACTTTTGAAAAATGAATCTAGGGATGGTATCTGGTAAACGTACATAAAAGATGAGTGAAATTTTTACATTGTCACTTCACATATTTTTGCCTGGGCGTAGAGATTTATTACTTGTTTATCCGGTTTTTCTTGTGGCCAATTTTTGTGAGGATGCGATATTCATGGTCGAAAAGGAAAGACAATGGGTTGGAAAGAGACACCTACGTCTACCGATACGGTTTGCGGCAACGCGTAGCGCAATCAAATGAAAGATTTCATGTAATGGAATTTTTGCTTGGAACTTTTGTTTCATAGCTAGCTTGGCAGGCCACGTCGTTATGCCTGTGCATACTCGCTCGAATCCGGCTCGAATAAGCTACATTTCACACTGACTACTACTTATATAACAAACTTTAATTCCTTAAAACATATAAACTTATATAAGCTAAAGGGTAATGACCAAAGGATCTCAAAGTGCACCTGTAGAATGAATTACCACACATACCTTGTGAACTGTGGCTCCTATACCTGATAATGCATTTACTATGTTCAAATCGACCTTTCTGCTGTATGTCTGACCCGTTACTGGATACGTAGATTTAAAGCCTGCCATTTTTGTTACCAAGGCATCAAGCTCTTCAACCTAATAAAAAACAACTCAATTATTTCAAAGTTGAATACATAAAAATAAAGCAGCATTTTGAATACCAAACTTTTATACAAACACTAAAGAAAGCATTACCATCGTCTAACAACAAACATGCCCTTCTTAATTAGCCAGCATGAACATTAAAAAGTCCGAAAAAATATTGGCAACGGGCTGACATATCATGGTTTTGTTCAATTTCAAAACGATTTACAAAAATATTTTCAAACTTTTAAGTGGCCAATGGCAATAAAACGTGGCGCGGCAAAACATACAACCTTGTATTTTACAGTTGTTTTAGCTTACTTGTTTACGTTAATACAATGATAATTTTTTAATACATGAAGGTAAAACGATTTCTGATTTTACTGAAAATAAAAAAAACGACTATTCACATTAAATCGTAAACGGGTCTAAAAACAAGAGTTGGGAATCGTTTAAAGGACCCATTAATTTAAATATTTCGTAACATTTTGAGCTAATATAGTTGTGCTGAAATAAGAGGCTCACTTACACAAAGGAACAGGTATCAGCCAAACAAAAAAGTGGATTTTCCCCCTGAAAATTTCAAGATAAAGTGCAGTTTTTTTGTCAGTATGTTCTTTGGCGAAGTGTAGCTCCGGTTAACTACCATCTCGATGTCACTACCAAGCCGCAAAGGCGTCCGCTCTTCGGTTGTTCTTCATAGTATCTTTCTCACGAAAGACCCTTTCTTTTTTGAGTCAAATTTTATAAGCACCTCTACCGTATCTTCCCCGAATTCTTAACCCACTTAAGACGAGATGGCGCTACAATGTGTGGGTTACTTTGTTTTCAGAAAAAGCTGTAGTACAATGAAAATAAAACACAGGGTAATACAGTCAAGAGAGTTTTGTGTTAACGATAGTGTTTCATAATAGTCTTTAGCCTAGTACGACCAATGAACAAAGCAAGAGGCAAGGAATACCACAATCTCACAGTCCCGTGGAAAATTGTCAGGATAGATCGACGTTCCTAAGTGCCTTCAGTGTACACAGAGTAAAATCATCCCTTATCATTCCCTTATCAAACTGGTTGTCATGATTGGCTTGTTATGTTTCCCTTGGGCAAGGTGTAGCACCTGTCTACCCCATGGGTAGGGGATCTTCAGCCTTGGTTCGCAGCCTCCCTAGTGACGGTGTCACTATAAAAATATCAATGAAGGAAAACCTTACATAAGCCAATCCTTACCCTTGGCAGTAAGGCTAAATTGCATCTTAAATATCAAAATTAAAACCAGAAGTAAATCATAACGCCTCTTCCATCGCACGGGTTAACAAGGGACGCGTCCCTCAGGGAGAGACCAGCCTGAGGTCGAAAAGAATGCAAGTAGGTCTACCTCTTCCCAAAACGAAAAATCACAAGGTCACCAGAACGAGGTAGCCCTCACCCCTGGCACTTCGGAACTACCTACTAGTAATATAAATACCACACCTTAAAAGAAAAAAAAGAAAAAAATGGAGAAGGGAAGAGTACGTTGAAGCAATATACTGTTTTTACTATGCACTTGAAAAACCTGAAACTAATAATTCTGACGACACGTTTAAAATCTGGTGTGAAAGAAATAGTAATAGTTATAAAGTGGAAGGTATGGATGCGAATAGACTAGCTAATCAAAGGAACTATATAATTCGCGAAAAGAAATTAACAGAAGTTGAAATCTCAAACATTAAGGAAAGAGTAAAAGACGATACAAGAGAGAATTTAGTAGAAGATCTGGGAAATGAGTTACAACAAAAGGAT
>RDPX01000084.1:722252-739283 GCA_003991215.1 Morbakka virulenta
CTTTTCCAATGAAACGCAAGCTGTCTTGTATGAACATCATCCAGCACCTGTAACTGAAAGTAAGGATGTTACGATCTTGTGGTATTTTTCCATACAAACGGATCGTACCATACAAACAAACCGCCCAGACATTGTCATCAAGAACAGGAAAGAGAACACTTGCCTCTTGATAGACATGAGTGTCCCTTCGGACAGGAATGTCTCTGCTAAGACTTTTGAAAAGCTTGCTAAATATAAGGATTTAGAGATAGAGGTGGAAAAGATGTGACATCTAAAAACAAAGACAATACCTGTTACTGTGAGTGCACTAGGCCTCATCAAGAAAGGAACAGATAACTTTTTGAAACAAACCCCAGGGGAACCTTCTTTGCAAGAAGTACAGAAAATTGTTTTGAACGGAACTGCTCATTTGCTTAGACGAGCTCTCTCTATTTGATTTTATTACCAAAACTTCTTTCACCCTAGGTCACTGGTAGTGACCCGGTGCTGGATTTCAATAAAACAATTCAAAGAAAATTTGTAAATAATAATAAAAATAATAATAATAATAAATAATATGACAGCGGTGGTAGGTGCTATAGGGTGCGTAAGGAAAGGTTTCAATGGATGGATGGAAAAATCAGAGATTAAAATAGGTGTTGGGGTGGTACAAAAAACAGCGTTGTTAGGAACAGCCAGGATACTTCAAAAAGTATTGGAGATGTAAAGTGAAAGAAACCTCTAGGTCCTTTGCTGCTAGTTGTGGCTCGCCCATGAGGTATTATTCGAGAAAAAAACCCAACCTGTGCAAAATGCAAAATGAAGATAATAATATGACATGTAGCAAAAAGTAATGAATATCTGCTGGTTGCAGAAAAGAATTAACAATTTTTAGGGGAAGGTAAAGAAAAGGCAACAATTCTGTTAGAAAGACAGGAAAGATCTAGGAAAAAAGCTAATATGAAAAATCATTTATAGTTACAGATGACGTTAGAGACGAAAAAGCGTAAGGATGATCGAAGAAATGTGGCATAAATAAAGAGACTGAAGGGTTGTTGGTGGTAGCGCAAGAACAGGTGATCAGAACGAAGTAAATCAGAAAAGTCATAGAAGGGGAAAACATCGATTCAAAGTGAATGATGTGTGGTGAGCGGAATGAAACTGTCTATCTAAGGGTGTGGGGTATGAGTTGGTATCTAGTAGATCCCTCTACCAATAACATCATAAGCTGTGATAACCTCAGTCAAATAATAATACTACGTCACTGCTAGATAATGAGTCATTGTTCACCTATAAAAAAACAACCCAGCACTTGGCTTTGTGGGTGTACACTATTTCATATCAAAAACTAAGTTTTACTATACACATCCAATGAGAGAGACTGGGTTAAAAAAATCATCTCTTCCTTAATACGTTATAAGGTTCACCATCAATCTGCTACCAACAATGACTTAAGATGATGGAAGGGAAGTAGGGGGAGATAAAAAAAATAGTGAAGTAACTAACTATTGTACAATAAAATCAGTTTATTATAATTACCAGGCAGCATAACTACACGAAATAATACTGCCAGGTAACATCAAAGTTAATACTCTAATACCTTAGTATGATCCCCATCAAACAAAGCTAAAAAACTTGCTTGTGTCCCTGTAGTGCCCTTTGCACCCCTGAATTTCAAGTCTTGTAGGACTCGTTCCAAATTCGTTAAATCCATCATTAAATCGGATATCCAAAGACAGGCTCTTTTTCCAACTGTGGTCAGCTGTGCTGGTCTACAAAAGAATGAAAATGTCTTGATTCAAGTTTTTGTCATTTTCTTGATGACCAAAACTTGAAGAAATCACAGTACAAAATATAGAATACATGAGTAAAGCCAAGAGTTGCTTTAAAGTATGTTACACAGTAGATAACTGAAATTGGTGGTATACAGTAGCGTCTTAGGGTGTTAAAAAGTAGCTTGAAACTCTTAGTCCAGGAAATAATATTTTCTGATTTAACCTTGAGTGGCTGTCATTATATATATACACCATACATACATACATACATACATACATACATACATACATAATATCAAACTGAATACATAGTCCTGCATACATGTCTATTCTTAGCCAGGTCATTCTGCAATCATATATTTTGCTTGAGAATCCTCCATTCAAGTGAAAGATATGGTTGCAATATGATCTTGTTATTAACGTTGTGCCAACAGCTCAGGAAAGGTCAGGTAGACCATTATAGCCATAATAGAAATAGGCATTGGTTCTAAGCCAGTTCGTTGTACACATAATTTTCACTTATATATAATCTAAAATCCTATCTTTAAAACTACTTCCACAGTTTTCATTCCGCACTGTGTTCCTTGAGATCAGTTGGACTGTACTTGCAAGGATAGTAGTTATTTTGTGGGAGGTTCGGCTCTATATGGATATTTAGCTCTTCAATGACAGATGTTCAATGACAGGGACCTTGGCAAAGAACGCTGCACTTAAGTTAAAGGTATGGTTGTCAATTGATCTGGTTAATTAAGTAGTGCTGATAGCCCAGACGGTAGAGATGTGACCACTGTGGCGTTAGGTATTGGCTCGAACCAGTTCTGTGAACACAAATTTTTCACTACTCCATTCTATATAAACAAAAATAAAAATAAAAATAAGTATAAACAAAANAATCATATATTTTGCTTGAGAATCCTCCATTCAAGTGAAAGATATGGTTGCAATATGATCTTGTTATTAACGTTGTGCCAACACCTCAGGAAAGGTCAGGTAGACCATTATAGCCATAATAGAAATAGGCATTGGTTCTAAGCCAGTTCGTTGTACACATAATTTTCACTTATATATAATCTAAAATCCTATCTTTAAAACTACTTCCACAGTTTTCATTCCGCACTGTGTTCCTTGAGATCAGTTGGACTGTACTTGCAAGGATAGTAGTTATTTTGTGGGAGGTTCGGCTCTATATGGATATTTAGCTCTTCAATGACAGATGTTCAATGACAGGGACCTTGGCAAAGAACGCTGCACTTAAGTTAAAGGTATGGTTGTCAATTGATCTGGTTAATTAAGTAGTGCTGATAGCCCAGACGGTAGAGATGTGACCACTGTGGCGTTAGGTATTGGCTCGAACCAGTTCTGTGAACACAAATTTTTCACTACTCCATTCTATATAAACAAAAATAAAAATAAAAATAAGTATAAACAAAAGTATAAATAAAAATAAATATAAACATAAATATAAATGCAAAGACAAATATAAATATAAATACAAAAATAAAATTAAAAATAATAAAAAAATACAAATACAAATGATGAATGGGCATGTGTTTACTTTCATAAAATGCTTTGCTACCAGGTTTGAATACCCTCGAACACTTACTGATAGTGAGTAAACCCAAGGCAGGGAAGACACCTATGTTTCTTTGCAAACTTCGTAAGTCGATCAATGCACCTTGCAATCTACATAAAATAGGAAAATAACAGTGGAATACGATGATTAATGTAAATGGTGAATAACAAAATATATCTTTAAAAACACTATTCTTGTATTTTCTTTTTTTTACTCTTCTAAATAATCATAAAGAAGCTAAAGGCAGGGATCGATAACATACAATATTAAGGGATTGGGCAATAAGAGAGAAATGGATAGCGGCACCGCAGCTCCACATTGACTGGAAAAAATGTAATTAGTTTATTCTTAAGTCAGTCTTACCAGTTCACTCTTTCACCATCGCACCATCTGATTTTGGAAACTTATCTTCTATGCGCCAAAAACTGTGCAGCGCTTCCCATTGACAGGAAGTTCACAAAATTAAAGCGTATGGATAATCTGACATTTTGTGACAATTTTGTTAAGAAACCGGATGATGATTTAACTGTTGCCATAAAAAAGAGAAAGAACACACAGAAACCCTTAATGCAGCGGTAAAAGCAGCCAAGAAATCTTATATATGGCTGAATGCAACCAAGTGCTGCTTTGCATTAAAATGCATTTTGTTTGGGGGGATGATCTGTGGAGAGGATGGCACCAAAACAGATCCCCAAAAAGTAGAGGTCTCATACCATAAATCAGTACCAACTACCAAAGAAGAACACACCAATTTCATATGCAAGGTCCAGAACAGTACCTTCAATTTCACATAGAAATCTCCATCACTTCATGAGTTAACTAATGGCAAAATAAGATGTAAGTGGAACAAAGAACACCAAGACTGTTTTAAAACGCTCTTGAAAGAATTTCAAAAGTTTAAGTCTTTGAAAATTTTTAATATGAAAAAAACCTATCTATTTATTTATTGATGCACACATTTACAAGGACCAGGTGCCATACTTGTTCAACCCATGGAAACAAATACAATAAAATTTATCACACTTGCATCTGAAACAATTACAGCTGCTGAATTAAAGTATTATCCTCATTTGGAGCTTGAAGCCCTGGTACTGATTTCGTATTCTGAAGTTTTAGAAATTACTTAATTAGTGCATCCAATGCAATCAGAGTAGGGCCGATTCCCACAGAATAAAAAAAGTGAGACATCAACATACACAACTCAAAGTAACATATCAAGAAGGTCAATGTAGCCAAATTATTTCTTATCAAGAAATGCAAAACATAAAACCCTACTAGTGGAAGAAGAGAAAGACCAGGCTGAGGGCACAAACAACATACCTACTGTATCTACCACACACAGCAGCCAATATCAAGCATAAGGGACTCGCTGAAACAGCCATAAAAAGAAAATGGATATAGCTTTAAAAGTAGTAACAAGGCATAATCAAGGATTCTGACGACCTTGTATTTTTTATGACCTTCTTGTGTTTTTGATTATCTTCTTGTGTTTTTGATGACCTTCTTGTATTTCTGATGACGTTCTTGTGTTTTGATGACGTTCTTGTAATTTTGGTGACCTTTGTGTGTTTTCGAAGACCTTTCCTTGGCACATAGAGTGTATTCATGTAGTCCTGAAGAGGTTAAGGGATTATGAGGTCAAACTTAAACCCAATATATACTCTCCATTTATGAAGGAAGTACAATACCTGAAGAGAATTGTGACAAATGACAGTAATTGAATGAATACCAGCAACATCAAGGCAATTTAGTTCTTAAGAGATCATTAACCTCAAACCATTGGAGCTTTAAGGCATTTGTTAATCTGCTGGGGCAATTCCAAAGGTTTATGCAAGATTTCTCCAGTGTTGTCAGACCACCTGTTCACTTGTTTGAAGCACCTTGAAACAAAGACCAGGACAGTGTTTGTTTCACTCTCAAAAATACCAACAGCAAACATCAATTTTGGCTTCAAAGATGAAAGTAAAATCAGATTAAGGGCATTACTGTATCAAAACCGAAAAGGAGTAAATGGAGTCATAGGCTATGGAGATAGAAAACTGCAGGGTAAAAAAGAACTGTCAAACCAGTAGGTGGGAGCTTTTGACTTGACTTGACAAGTGGACAACAACTGAAGCACTCCATGAATATCTGTTTTGTGCACCACACTTCATCATCTGTATGGACTAGAATCCAATGACATTTGTGATGTCAACAACCAAGATGAATGCATTTGATCAAAGATGGGTCAATGAACTTGCAAACTACCATTTTCCAATCAAGAAAAAGTAGTCAATTTTTTGGCTTGAATCACCCCTGTAAATTGATTGATAATTTCAGTTTTGTAAAAATCAGTGTCTGTAAAGGAAATCAGGATTCAAAAAAAAAAAATGATTTGGTGTTCAACAACTATCCAGAAGGCCTGGACTGATATGCTGATGGATAATGAAAAACTGTTGGTTTCACCAAAATTAGTGAAACCAACAGTTGCTGCTAGACGTCATTCCAGTGCAGAAACACAGACATCAACAGGAGACATATGAGAGTGTATCAACAGTGCTCTTGCTCTTACATGATGGCATACACTCCACTAGGTGACATCAAAATGACCTGAGCTAAGAAACTTCATATCCTATATGAATGAAAGCAGCTGAAGATAAGTGATGATGGACTATTTTGTTATAAAAATGGAACAACCAAATTCTACTAGTAGTCCCTGGCTCCCTTCAAAAATTGTTTATATGAAAACCCAACAACATGGGTAATTTGGACCAGCATGAGTGGCTGCCCTTGCTCAAGAAAGAGTTTACTGGGCCTTCATGCAAACAGACATAAAGAGTTATACCAATGCCTTATGGATAAGAAACAAATACAAATCTCAAAGTGAAAAAGCCATTCAAATCAATTGGTCCATGTATATAATTACTCCAAAAGCTCATCAATTGGGTTCTGACCATACTATGTTACATTTGACAGGCATTCATGATTGTCTCCAGCCTTAATTTTGGGGCTCAAGTAAAGTGAAAGTTGATAATCACAATGTTACTCAAAGCAGTCATCAGCTAGAAAAAAAAGCCTATAGAATAGTCAGTGAGTTATATGCAAACAGGAAACAGAAATGGGTGACAGAGCACTTGTGAGGGATCCCTCCAAACATGGGAACTTTGCAAACTGTGTTTGTACTAAGAAAGACAAATGCATACTGTCATTGAAAAGAAATGTGATGATAGGATGGTATACTGTGTTCAGCTAGAGAATTATGCCACTACATTGGTCAGTATCATCCCCAAGGATCAACCTTCTTCTTCCAGTCATGCTACTGCCAATCAACACCAGTTTGCCTCTGGTACCTACCAACTCAATATAATCAACTAGCAGTTTAAAAATTGAAGACATCATTAAAAAACAATGTGAAAAGCAAGAGGTCATAAACAAAGAGATGTGTGTCCATATCAGGTGAAGAAGGCACAAAAATGTCAGCTTATGACTTAAAAGAAACTGGCAACTTTAAAGTTGATGAGAGTCTTGAGCTGAATCCAAAATAATGGAAGTCTCTTAGAAAATATTCTTGAGACCCTGTGCCACTTTTTAATTTTGAGGGAACTGCTTCACAGTAACTGGCAGCAGAGGCAGTACCAGATACTGGTCACATCTTATTCAATCAGTCTGGGTCACTCAAGTAGCCACAAGCAGAAAATTGCATACATGGAAAAGTGATTGTGATTCAAAGATACAGATGGAAGTGTAAACTAACTGGAAAATAAAAGATGAAACAGTAACCTCAGACAATGATGACAATTTATTGATAGAACCAGATTCTTTGGCTGATAGAGATTCAGAGAATGACAAACAAAGAGGTACCAGAACAAATTGTACCATTAAAAAAACCAATCACACTAACACATAATACCATGGAAAAAATGTGCTGATAGGGGATTTTCAGATCAATTGTAGCAGCAAATAAAGGCAATAAAGAAAATTTAAAGGAATAAAACAGTAGTTACTGTGGCTATTATAAAACTGAAATATAAACTATTCATAATCAGAAATTGAATATCATGGCTGTTAATGTCTGAAAGTGAATGCATTGTATCAGGATCATTAGTAGTAAAACAAAATTTAAGCAAATGTTGTTGAAGATAACTTATTTTAGAGGGGTACTGTATCAAAGTTGATTGGTACCAACCTGCTTAAGTTCCTTACCTTTTGTGTCATGCCTTTTTGTGCTGTTGTTATATGCCTTAGTTAATAATTTGCATAATATTGGTCTGTTTTTTTACAGTGACTTGAATATGTAGTAAGATAAATATTGAATACTACCACTGACAACCAGGTGTTGAGCAACTTAACATTGTTTTCACTGATAGATGAACCACTACTGCAAAATTCAATAAATATCTTACAACCAAGTAGAGAGTTTTTCATTGAGACCTTCTAAACTTGACTATTTAAAGAAATGGAGATACAGAAAGTTTACTAGTTGGCATTTATAAATTATTTTTAGATTACTATAAATAAGATAGCGTTTATATCATGAAAGGGTAATTGAGGGCTTCGGACAACTGATCACATGGCAGAAGGCAAACTGGGATATGGTGAGTGGAAAAAAGGTAAGGGGAATAGTGGGAGGGGGCAGAAGTAAACATCCCTGTGCTTGGGCACAGTAAAATAATTTTTACTGGTCAGATAATTCAAAAGGCTGTAAATAAACACCTTATAGCTCACCTTGGGTAGCAGTAGAGTAAGGCCATCCTTTAAAACTATCAAATCCTAATGTCCAAAAAAAGGGATTGCATAATTAAAAAATTATTAAATGAAGTAAGTTTCCTTAAAAAGGCAAAATGTAGTATTGGTTCATATATATTATTTGGAAGTATATTCTTGTACCTATTACATCAAGTAACCATATACCACTAAAATCTGACTACTCAAATAAGCCATACTGATTAATTCAAAAATATTAATATATTCATTACATATATACATTTAATGTTTCACATAAATTTTTGATAATACATGAGCTTCATGAAATCTTAGTAATTAATAACTGAAGCAAATCATTTATGCTCATTTAAGACTTTACAAAGATAAAGACTCTGACAATAGGTCTGAAGCAAGCAGTAAAATACTTCAAACATATTGTCCTTTGGTACACATGTAAGAAAAAGATTCAATAATAAGCCAACCTATTTCAATTGTTTTAGTGCCTGCTTCTGTCTTTAGTTAAAAGGGCCTTGACTTTAACTCCCTTTTCTCTAAGCAATGCTATTGTAGTTATGTAGTTATATTCATATATAAAGTGTGGACTTGACTACATGTTTTCAAATGTAAATCACAATAATAACATATCCAAATTAGATATTATGGCTGAATGAATTATTTTATTACCATACACCAACAATATAAAAAATAAAAATAAGAACTAAAATAAGTACTATGATTGCAACTAACAGCTTCACGATATTTTAATCATCAAGTGCCTGGTGATCGAAATATCACGAAACTATTAGTTGCAATTATAGTTATTATTTTTTGTTTTAGCTTATGTATATATATATAAAGAAAGAAAAACAACATCTAATTAGTTTCCTTACTGTGTTATCACCAACAAAGCAAGATGTAGCTCCCAAATGAATGATAGGTGCAGCCAATGGACAAGAACACCCAAATGCATGTACATGGGCCATAACATCATGCCTTCTTTTACGCTCTTCTTCTGCAACAAGTTGGTAATCAATATTTTCAATGTTTTCTTCCATTTCGTTAATTTGTTCTTCTGAGATATTCAGCCCCATTGCCTTAAAATAAGGTCATTGTTTAAATAAATATTAAATATATATCAAGATGTGAAAAAAGAATAGCGAGTTACAAGCCTACACTTAAACAAGTTTTCAGAATGCCAGTGAATGTTCACTTAGATATAAAAGTATCTTTTAGTGGTGGCTGTCTACACATCTAATAGCATCACATGGAAAAGGAGAAATAACCTTGAAAGAGATGATCTAGAAATTCTATGCATTGAGATTATCGTTAAAAATGCTAAAAACTTTCTCATCTGCACAGCTTACAGACCCCTGGGATTATTCGCTATATCTTACAGAAAATTTTACCAAATTGTTTGACATATTTTTGTCATTAATCAGTGAACTCTTCAATGAAGTCATACTCCTTGGGGACTTGAATGCCAACTACCTTATCAAGACCAACTCAAGAGAATTATAATCACTTCTTTCATTGTATAATAATCAGCAAATGGGTACCATGGATTACAGAGGACACTTTAATTTTAATTGATGTTATTTTAACAAATCTCAGCAAGAATATCACAGCCGTAATTACCATTCCACAGAGCTTGAGTGACCACGACCTTGTTGGCTATGTGCTAAAAATGAACAATCCAAAAACTCAAGCCAGAACAATTAAATGTTGCAATTACTTGAGATATGATCCAAATGTCTTAAAGAAAAATTTGTCAGGAGATATTTTTGACCCTCTGTACGAGATTGGTGACGTAAACAAAACCTGGTTGTTTCTACATAATATTTTAACAACCTGTTATGACAAACACACTCCTGTAATAATGAAATGAGTAAAAGGTACATTTGCACCTTGGTTGAGTCATAAGATCAAAAAGTTAATGAACAGTTGAGACAAGATTTTGCAAAAATTTCGAAAAACAAAAAATGAGGCATTGTGGAATGAGTACAAACATTTGCAAAATTGTTGTACAAGTGAAATTAAAAAAGTGAGAAGTCAACACCATCAGACACTCTTAACAGAAAATAGACATAATCCTAGGAAATTTTGGCAGACGATCAAGTTTATTTTTCCTAATAAAAAGAGTGTAGCTAGTATTCCAGCAGTAAGCAACTCCAGTGAAGCAAATTCATTCTGTCAGTTTTTCTCATCTATAGCACAAACTTTAAAGCAGAAAACATTCAAACTTTGCCAATTAGTGTGGAAAGCACCATCATCAGTGAAAAAGAGAACTCAGTTTACATTTCAATTTACCTATGTTAGCACCTTATTTGTGCAAAAGGAATTGAGAAAACTCAAAAGGCACAAATCTACATGCATTGACAATTTACCACCAGGTATGCTCAAAGATGTTGCTTGTGAAATTGCTAAACCAATATCTTACATTATCAACCTATCAATGAATTTGGGGTGTGTTTCAACAGAATGAAAAGTAGGAGACAATGGCTTACTTACTTGCACAATTTTCCTTGATCTGTCCAAGCCATTCAATATGTTAGGACATTACTGGTTACTGGAAAAGCTAAAGTCATATGGGATCAAAGGATTATCTTTGAAATGATTTACAGACTATCTTTTCCTGAGATCACAGGTGGTAAAAATAGGACAAGAATTATCAGATCCATGTCCATTAGTTTGTGGTGTCCCCCAAGTACTGGTCCCCCATATTGGGACCAGTACTATTTTTACTGTTTTTCAACGATTTTGAAGGGTGTCTTCATAAATCTGACGTTCTTCAATTTGCTGATGATACTGTTATTTACATATCTGATAAATCAGTATCTGACATTGAAAATTTGTTAAATGATACTCTATCTAGAACCTTAAGTTACCTGAAAGATAATGAACTTGTTACTGACCTTAATAAGGGCAAAACAAAAAGTATGTTATTCGGCACGTATAAGCATATTTCTGCTGTTACACCTGAATGTAGAGAACTGAAACTGTTTTGTGATGAAGTTCCTGTCAATAGTACTACATCATATACCTACTTAGGTATCATCCTCAATCAAAATTTGTCATTGAATTCTGATTTCAATAGCAAATACAAGAGGGCATCAAATAACTTGGTGTGATGAGGAAATTGATGTCACTTTTGACCATAGAGGCTGCTGGACTGTTGAATTCTAGTGTCATTGTATCCACACTCAAATATAATTATATTACTCATTTGAACTTGAATCAAACAAAGAAGAATAAGCTGACTTCACTTGAACTGTGAGCTGATAGATTGCTTAGAACAAAATTAGTAATTAGTAAACAAGCTGTTCTTCCGAAAATGTCTGGATGGAAAAAATGCACCAAAATTTCAAAACTATTTCAAACTACATCATCATGGTTGAGACACTCGAAACAATAATATTTTGGTTGATATTTCCAGAGTCAAACTTGAATTTCCTAAAAGCAGTTTTTACTGTATGCGAGCAAAGTTGTACAACTCTCTCCAAAAAACAACCAGAGGCCAATACTGGCTTCAAAGAGCAAGTGAAATTGTTTTTTAAATTGTTTGCTTTGCAATTATCTGTCAATCCAATCCACTTAGCCTCTTTGAATACCAGTTTCATTTGTTCATTTCATTTATTTTATTGTTTCAAATTGTAGATATATGAAAAATAAACTTTTAGCCTTTTTTTGTTTGTTTTTAAATGGAAAATTTAGCAAGGATTTCCCAGTAGATGTTGGTGTTCACCAAGGATTGGTTCTCAGCCCTCTCCTCTTTATTATTGTGATGGAGGCCCTTTCACAAGAGTTTCGCACTAGTTGCCTGTGGGAGCTCCTGTATGCTGATGATCTTGTTGTCATCGCTGATTCTTCAGAAGAGCTTTTTAGAAAGCTTGCAATTTGGAAGGAGAACATAGAATCGAAAGGCCTGCTTGTCAACATGAAGAAAACTAAAGTTCTCCACTGTCAACGGGCATCAATGATCACCAGAAGACAGGCAAGTGGCCATGTGGGGTTTACAACAAGGGTGTTGGCAGCAACTCGATCTACTGCTCCACTGATACACACTGGATCCACAAGAAGTGCTCTGGCATCGTAAGCAAGCTGAAAGAAGATGAATCCTTTGTACCTGCTTTAGAAGATTTTGTGAGAGATGGTGTCGCCCTAGGTAGGAAACAATGGGGGTTTTACAGATGCAATTACAGTAAGAATGCAATCTGCATGGAAGAAATTTAGAGAGCTTCTTCCCATTCTCTCTAACAAAGGCACCACGTTGAAATCTTGTTGATGTGTCTTCACCGCTGGTGTTTGCAGTGTTATGCTCCATGTCTGTGAGACATGGGCTGTCACAGTGGATGACTTCCACAGGTTGATGCAAAATGATAACGCCATGGTAAGATGGATCTGTGGAACTAGGATCATTGATAAAGTTGAATTGAGAGCTCCTCTTGGAATTCCATCCCTGGAAGTGGTTCTCAGGAGGGAGCGACTGAGATGGTTTGGCCACATCAAAAGAATGGACCCGGGGTTATGGCTGGGCAGAATGCTCACCCCTGACATGGAAGGGAAATTCCGTGGTTGCCCCAAAAAGCATTGGATGGACAACACCAAATTCGACCTTGCCTCACTGAACATCAAGGAGGAACTGGCTGCTTACCATGTTGCATGGAGAAGTGCCATCAACTCCACCACAGAAGAGAAAAAAAGGTGTCAAACCCCAGATGCTGGGAAAAGAAGACGTAAAACTGTGCAGTAAGCAAGTTTTTCAAGGACACATATTGATAACAGATGTATTTCTGAAATGTATATATCCTTGTTAAAAATTCGAAATAATAATAATAATAATAATAATAATAATAATGCTGTTAGCCCATGGTCATTTGTTATGATTAACCTATCTGCATAAAAATGTGGTGATAACAGCCAGACACACATTGTAAAAATGAGATAATAATAATTTATTAAAACAGCAATAACAAGCAGGACTTCCCAACACTGCCTGGGTAAATAAGGTATTATTGCAAAGTTTTGAACAAAGTCCAAATTTCTATTATCAGTTAGTGGGACGTCTATTTAGCTACTAAATCCCATCTGGTCCCAGAGAAATGTCCAGTTCTATGGGCTGGTCTATTGTTAAAGGTCCTTCAAGATCAAAAATAATTCCTTGTGTAATACTAAGGTATATCAATTCAAATTCTAAACACTAAAAAGCTAGGTTGTACCAATTGGTAATCTGGGCATTGCTATAATATATGGATTTAACTTGCATCAATAATTTAAACTCTTAAGGTTTATGTAATTTTGAAGTGGCTTTAGTCCCCCAATTGAATTCGTTATCACCATTAATAGATCGTACAAGCATCGATGGCATATCGATGATTGCGATAGAAAGCCCTTAAATTTACTTGAGTTTGGAGCAAGAGGTCCTGAAAAATTTCTTGTAATACTACGAGTGTTCCAGTCAGACTTTTCCTGGATCTTCCATTGGAATCATGCTTTCAAAACTTGTGAAGAAACCTTCAAATGTTCATTTTAGTACTACTGTGTTCCAAACGTACCTAATCTAGTGCCGCGGTGTAACACCGAACAATATAAACAATCCTTCTTTCCTCGTACCGTAGTGGCCTGGAATCACCTGAACGACACTGTCAACGCCACTTCAGTTGATAGTTTCAAGTCGGCCTTGGCAAGTGCCAACCGCCGACAGTTCAACACGCTACGCACCACAACTCCGCTGCATCGATGCCAGCTTCCTGGATGCAGCAACGTGTACGACAGATACAGAGACCTTCTGGTCTTCACCATTGAGAGTTTGGGCATGCCAACTATACCATGCAACCCGACCTGTTGATGATGTATAATTTTGATTACCTACCATTACAATTCATTATAATAACCCAGTAAGAAACAGCATATTCTTTCCACAGCACTTTAAATATTGGAAAATAGTTTAAATTTGTATTTTCAAAAGTTATCTTGCTGTTACCTTTTCAGCTTTGGCCAAAATTACCCACAGTTTCCGCCAAGTAGTAAATTTTTTCTGATCTGAAAAGTTGAAAGCCATTTCATTACTAGCATAACGTCCTGTAAGTGGACTGACGTATCGGGTTTTATCCATAATGTTTTATGTTAATCAAATCAATGAAACCAGTTCAAATTAAACCGAACTAGCCTTGGCAAGAGAAAGCCATGCGATTGACATCAATTGATTCGAAATCAGACCACTCAAAGATTCGCGCCTTTAAATAGCCTCATTTTAAAAAACGGGAATGAGGGTGAAGACATGACCTGAAATGGTACCCTTTCAGATTTTCTCAGGCCGCGATACCATCATCTGATCTTTTGACCAGTCTTATTCTTTCTCACTTTAAAACTTCCTACTACAGCCAGTTAAAAGGCTGTAGCCTAGTAAGTAAATAGGTAATCATTGGTGGCAGGGATGGCATGTGACAAGAGTGGCTGGCTGGCTCTTGTAGTCTTTCAGTTCAGCGTCAGGACGATTCTTAATACTAGTTAGTGTTGCTGCATCTACTACTAACGTATCTAGTGAATTCCATCTGTCCTCAACTCTTTGCAAGGAGATACTCTGTCTTCCTGAATATTTATTTCCTGCATCTTTGCATCCAAGTCCATCGTTGCCATCGTTTCTCTCATTCCATCATAGTCTCCTTTGTTGCATGAAAACTTTCTTTCTGCCTTATTGTTTGTCTTCTTGTATAACCCACATAGTCAAATATCAAACTCTAGTGGTGACTTATCTCTATCGGAGCACAATGATACAGGTTTCAGAACATACTATTCTCATTAGCTAATACCATGTGAATCAAATCAGGCTGTTTTCCCCCTTAAATGGGTGGGTTTCAGAACATGTTGGTAAATGTATTCCTAAAGGTGTCTAGGAAAACTATTGCCTTGTTTTCAAGACTGGCTGGTGAAATACCCTCTGACCACTTCATGCCTGGGTAATTGAAGTCTTCAGTAATCAACAGATGTCACTTGACTTTCGTAACGTCTTTCAATAAATAGGTCAGTGCAGCATAGTTATCATCTGCCTATTGGTGACCTGGACACTGCGCCTAGAAAAAAACTGCCATTGCCACTGTGCCTCTTATGCCCTTTACTTCCTTCTCAGTCTTAATATTTGAAAAGCAATCATATCCTGGTATCTGTATTGCTGACAGCTGAACTCGATGTCAAGATAAGTTCTCTCAAGCAAGCACGCTTGAGAGAACTGATCTTCTTTGCTGCAGCCTTGGCAATCATTGACTCAAAGAAAAAAAAAGAAAATTTCAATGAGTTTAAAAGATTGATTTTCGGGGAGACGATAACCAGCCATGAAACTAGGAAACAGGTTGGCAGATTTCTGTCTATGCATTGTGAGAAGCTTAGTCATATTACTATTGAAAGTGATAAGCCACTGAAAATTAATAATGAATTTAAGATCATGTTGAATGAAGCCAACAACGTTAGACTGGCTAAAAGAAGAGGATTTTTCACATAATGCACAGGTAATGAGTGGTATCATTTCCAAAGATAGTAATGTTACTTTTAGAAGTCTTAGAAAGGTCTGTATGAAAAGAAAAAAAGCCTTGAGAATGGGGAGAATTTAAAAAAAGATAGAGGAAGGTTGTTAATCAATGTAAATATTTATCATGCGATTGTTTAAAGAAGACGCTATGTTAAATGTTACCGGAAATACCATACAACTTCAATTTATGGAGTATTTCAGAAAGCTGAACGTTATCAAGCGTCTTTGAGATACCAAGGGGAAGAGCCCTTGCCTCGCCTAGACTGGTGAGGGTACGACAGAATTGCTCAATGATGACAGTGAGGGATTCTGCTTAGGGCAGACTTAAGGCGACCATATTTATTATCTGAGAATAATGGCTACAACTTCAAAATAATGTTATCCTTTACCAGTCGTTTAAAAACCCTTAAAAGCAAGGTAACAAGATAATCGGGTCGGTCTCCAGTGTTTTCAAAGACATAAACTACAGATAGGCACTTCTAACCAAAAAGCAAGGTTCAGATATATATTTATTGAAATTTGAAATTTAAGTATGGAAGAAGCACATGAGAACATTTCTAAGGGATAACCATAATAGTTTTAATAGGTGTAGTGGATAGATCCAGCGAAGAAATGACTGCACCAACAAAATTAAGTGTTGTAAGGAGTTCAAAGATAAAATTAAAGCTACGGAGTGGTAAGTTTGGAAGAGCCAGAGTTATCAAGAGACCAATCAATTATTGACATAGGGTCAAGCCAAAAGTTTTTCTTACATAGAAGTCAACACTTAGAAGTCATAAAAAAGAAAAGGAATGTTAGATTTACCTTGGCTGAGAACGCTCTTGTAAATTTTCCATAACGTTTTAGAGACAAGCGTTTAGGGTGGAACTACGACCTTTAATTGATTCAATATAATAAGGTTTAGCTTCAAGTAAAGCTCGTTTACCGCTATTTTTCAAAATGCTAGGGCATGCAGCAGTATGAAAATGGCAACCAGAAATTCTCCGTCTTAAGGTGGCTCCTACTTCCAGTATAACTTGGTCTATACAGGAGACTTTGTGACTTACACCTCCTAGTTTTTTACATATATGCTGCATTCTTTTGTTGATTTTAAGTGCAATTTTAACGGGTTTTTTTACCTCGTGTGTGATCGGGCAAGCGCTCGTCTTTAAGTCATTTGTTATGGATTCTCGTTGATGGGGACACATAAAAATAGCTTTATGTCTGAATCACGGTATGGAAAAAGTTATTTAAGGAAGAGACCTATGCTTCTGACCATGCCTGCCTCTCACCCTAAAGGGGTAAGGTGATGGCTGAATTCGATAAGCTGGTTGATTCGGGGTGCTCACAGAAAATTCATCATAACGGACGAAACGGTCCGGTGATTTTTGCAGGCAAAAGAAGATAATAAGTGCTACATTTTCCCCAGTAAGTTCAGTGACGTACACTTTGCAATTTATTGGGGGGGGGGGGGGATCGGGAATGGCATTGGGGAAAATTTTTGGTAATCACGCCCTTCA
>RDPX01000084.1:754667-779168 GCA_003991215.1 Morbakka virulenta
ATAAAATGAATTTAGTATACTGATTAAAAGAAACCCCAAATTAAACATAAACATAAATATTTACTTGAAATGAGATAAACTTTATCTTTTTAACGGGGCTATTCAAGCTCTCAAACACATTTTCCAAGCTATCTGAACTCAGCTGTCACGTAAAAACTGTTAATAAGGAATAATTAGTAATATATTATTTTAAGAGTTTATGGTGTTGAAAGCTTAAAATTGTTTTGCTTTGGCTTCTAACAGGATCTTGGTGAGTATTACTTACTGCAATCATTTAAAAAGTTATTTAATAATATTCCAGTCTGTTGTCTGTTTATTTCTAATATATAACAATGTGTGATTTGCAAAAATACTTTAAAAAGTAACTTGCTATATACAAACGTGGCAATATCATGGAATAGAAAATATGAAAAAAAAACCAACAAAAACAACACCATCTGGCAATTATAGTCCCGTTGTACTTTGCGCCACCATGATTTAGTTTAGTTTAATGATCCACATTGCTCGCAATAAATCTTGGTAGCCTCCAGCCTAGTGTCATCATCATGAACCAGGTTGTAATTAGTAACCCAACATTTTCGAGATGTGTTTGCAGCTCAGTCAGTAACAAATTGCAGTAAAGTAGCATATGATATACAGGAAAAATAGCAGTTGCACACACTTGTCAAATACGGATGGGTATGTTGGACCTGATGTGTCATTGTGGCTGGTATTATGCTAAATAACGGGATGATGAGTGTAATCCGGACTTGAAATTAACAGTTAGCAAGGTAACCACTCAGACTGTTTAAAAAGTCTTGTTCAATACCGTACATTTTATACACTTGATAAAAAAACCATCTCAAATTGTTGTGGAATTTGTGAATGCCCTCCAGTTCTCCCGCAGATTGACAAGGCCTGCTAATCAGATCACGCTGGGTAGAATTAAACTAAATATGGGCACTTCGATCAAATCGTAATTTTAGTTGCAATATCTGCTCATTGTAGTGAGTATCAAAATGTAACCATCAGTTGATGCCTCTTGTATAACTTTTTGTTTTTAAGTTTTCAAGCATGGATAGAAATCTGATTTCTCAGTGTCGTAAAAAGTAACAGAGCATCGAAATGTGACAAGACACAATAAATCTTTGAAACGACACCCATCGTACCCTCTTTTTAAACAACGAATGGAGGGGGGAATTGAAAAAAACAACAAGTCGAATTATCTTATTCTTCATTAGCCTTTCCTTCGATGAATTAATTGTTCTTTGCTTGCAAAAAAGCAAACACAAACCAAAACAAAAAAATACCCTGCCCGAAATGAATTAATAAAAAACTGTTTCCACAGATACCAAAATATGAAGAAGGAAATATAAAAAGACACAAAATAAAAGAAATATCAAGGTTTATGTCCAAATCTCTTTATTTGATTTAAGCAAAATATGTCACGCTATACGTCTTAGTTGCTTTCTCTGCAGGCTGTAATGGTCCTTATTGCGGTTTGACTCTAATGTTTTTCAACAAATTCATGTCTTTCTGGTTTAATAGTTAGTACTCGGAAAAATAATCCTCCGGAGCTAAAACGTTCTTGGTCTGACGTTTTGTGTCTGTTTTTGTTTACTTTCGGAAATAAAATTCCGTCCATCGCAATTTGAAATAAGCAATACTTTCTCTACGGTAAGGAGTAACCGAGCGACATCGGATTAAATGTGGTCAAGTTGTCTTTTCTTTGTCTTCTGTGCTCTGATATATTCTTAGCAATGACAGCAACAAAAAGGAATATAGGAATAGTCTATAATTATTTGACGTTGTTGTTTTCAGATCGTTGTTTTACCTCCTCTCTCTCCCTCTGTCAAGCTCTGTTTGTCAGTCTGTCTGTCTGTCTGTTTGTCAGTCAGTCTGTCTGTCAGTCAGTCAGTCTGTCTGTCTGTCTGTCTGTCTCTCTCTCTCTCTCTCTCTCTAAATATCAGGAAATATTGACAAAAAGAGAAAACTGGCGAATACGTAAATTAGATGTAAAGTTTAAAGTTAAGTTAATATAATCTGAACTGTCTATTGGGCCGGATTTATTTTGCACTGTGACGTATATTTCGGGGGTTCCTACTCAAGAAAACACAGTACTGTCGATTTCCTTTTTGACTTGTTTTTACAACTGATTTTCTTTTCACATACTTAAAACTTGTACTCAAACCATTTACTTCATCTTGCAGGTACAATCTGGATAAAAATAAATAAATGTGTGAGATGTAATGACAGCAAAGAAATGGTCACAGTGGTGACTCCAGAAATAACAAACACCAGTTGAGAAACCCATTTAAATGCGAATTCAAATAACAATTCAAATATCAGCCAATTTTTTTAACCCGAGGTGAAAAAACCGACCGTATTTTAGAAAATTATCACTTTGTTAGCGTTAAATTTCATATGTTATCAATGAGACTTACAATTCTGAACTGCGATGATAATAGTATCCCTCGATGGTTGATGACGACTTCTGAAAGCAAATGTAGTAAAATCCTGCAAACGAGGCTCCACTTATATCTGTAATTGTGTGGTCGGGCACCAGAAAATGTTCCTACCGGGGGAAATAAAAGTAAATCTCACAGCTATATGTTTAGTATTGTAAGAAATTAAAGTTATGTTCATATTGATCAAAAGCTTTTTCTATTGCACTCGACTGTGAAAAACGCCAGTGACAAAAGGTGGTAGCGGTGGGGGTAGGGGTTGCCTCATTCCTCTCATCTGTTCTCATTGCTTCCAGGTATTTGCCTTCCAGGATCCTTTCAGTTTTCACGTTTTAAATATCAGAGGGCGAAGACAAAAAAACACATGACCTGTTCTTGCCCTGTTTTTTTGGGTCCAATTCTTGCCTTGCGCCCATTGATAACGACAACCTCCTGTTGAAGCTATGGACATGGCAGATTCGAGAATGTAAAAGGGAAAACTAACCTTTAGAAATCAGGCTCTCTTGTTCAAAAAGGAATATTTATAAAATAGAAAGTAGACATTTAGTGTGAACTAAATTTTCCATTTGTTCGGGGGTCTTCGTGTATCCATCCACAAGAACATGGAATTCAGTCAAATTTAATGAGGTAGAAGGAAGATAATTGGANAAAAAAACACATGACCTGTTCTTGCCCTGTTTTTTTGGGTCCAATTCTTGCCTTGCGCCCATTGATAACGACAACCTCCTGTTGAAGCTATGGACATGGCAGATTCGAGAATGTAAAAGGGAAAACTAACCTTTAGAAATCAGGCTCTCTTGTTCAAAAAGGAATATTTATAAAATAGAAAGTAGACATTTAGTGTGAACTAAATTTTCCATTTGTTCGGGGGTCTTCGTGTATCCATCCACAAGAACATGGAATTCAGTCAAATTTAATGAGGTAGAAGGAAGATAATTGGAAATGGTTAACAATACGTTATGCAAATTGACTTGGTGAATGGGCTTACCATTCGGGAATGTGTGAAGAGACGAAAAGGCAATTACACGACGAAAGAAAAGTTGGACTTAAGAGAAGCGCTCGTGGAAAAATTTAATAAGCAAACACATGCGCTTTTTAACAAAAAAAATGTAAAAAAGTCTGTGTTAACATTAAGCGAAAAGCGTCAACACAAGTGACTACTCAACAAAGTTTGAGTCGTGAACTGCCAGCTGAAACGGCGGTCTAAAATCTAACAAGTTTAAACAATTTTCTGCGCAACATACGCTATCAAAGGCAGTAGCAGAACATTCTAAGTCCATTACGAAAAGAAGTCGTGCCACTATTACCGCGGCAATATCCATGGGATGCAACAGCAGAACGGCTTTTGTTTTTTGATAGCGTGATGGGAGGTGCCAATCGTGTATTTTTATTTGCTACTGATGATGGGAAGAATATGCTAGAAAATTCTCTAAATTGGTTTGATGATAAAACTCTCTAACACTGTCGGGCAAATTTTATTTCCAATTTACACTATTCGTGGACAAAGGAACTGTCCTTTTGTGTCTTTTCCCATTTTTACCACCGAAATTGGTCGCGATTTACATCTATTTTTGACTACGATCGTCAACGCAGTTAGAAGAATCAACATAATAATCCTAATGGATTACTTGTTGACTATGAATTCCCGACAGTTGATGCGATTCAAAATTTTCTGATTGAGTCACAGGTACCTGAATTTATCCTCTTTATTCTAACTTATGGACACATATTCAATAGGCTAAATTGCAAAAGCAATATATTGTTGATCCATAGTTTGCATTGCACAGACCTGACATTCTGGAAATTTTTTTATGCATAGCAAAAGAAAGAATTGGGTGTGAAAGAAAGATCACTACAACGTCTGAAAAGACATGGCGCACTAGCTCAAAGATGTACTTACACTGCCCATAAGTATTATCAATTTAAATTGTGGGCGCTGTTGCAGGGCAACCGGAAAAAATTCTTCATGGTTGGAGTTGTTCCAGATGTACCTTGTCCTGGGGGCAATTATCCAGAGGCGCATTGTCCTGTCCCCACTTCGCTGAGTTGTATTTACTTTGTCATTTGTTACCTTTCCCGGGTCTTTTACACAAGACACATGCTGCTTACCATGTCCATAAGTGTTCCGATCCTTAGACAGAGTATAAGTAACAGTATTCAATAAAAATCTTTGACAGATGTATGTCTGTTCTTTTCATGAAATTCTTAACCTTTTGTACTACTCACAAAATGTTAACTTCATCTAAAGAAAAAAATTTCGCCGGTTTTAAGTCTATGTCTGTAAAAACCTTACCATCTTAAGCTAACAAATTTTTAGCAGACATTTTACCTTTGCTTTTGTCACAAACGCCTATCTGTGAACAAAGTATAGAGTGTAGTGTAGTCGAAAAATTAATTCCGGTCAAATATCACGGCCTTTAACGTGAAAATTCCGACGTTATACATCAATATGCATATTTCTGACGGTGTTAGACATAGGCAAATGAAATTTAATGTATTAATTATTTCAATATGTTTAATTGAAACTCTTTCCGACCCTACAAAAGAAGTAACTGGAGATATGACAAAACAATAGTTTGTGTGAAAAAGCGAGACTGATTAAAGGATGACATTTAAAAAAATTGGCCGGTCAAAATTTTCTCCGCATATTTTCGGTCGGTATAAATTTTCCTCGTTTTGCAAAGCCGACGTTTCGATTATTAAGGGCAGGTTTACACAGTATAGAATTTAACATGGAACGGTAATAGAAAAAGAAAACTTTTTACCTTCCAGCGCATGAAGACGAAATCCACTTTCTTTAACTGGTCATAATCAAATGTATCCGAATTGAAGTTTTTTGAGTACTGATAAAATGCTAGGAACTTTCCCTGTAGAAAACAATGTCCACGTTGAAATAAAAGAAAACAAACCTTAAATAAATAAACATGAGAAAAACAAAACAAAAACAAAAATGTCACTCCCGATGAAATTTACTCAAGCTATTTATTTAAGATACACACACTTGGAATAAATTATAAATGTGAAAGACCTTTGAAAAATCGAAATAAATCCCCTGATTTGCTTGTAGGATGTAAAGCCTTCGATTGCATGTAGGGTGGTAAAGCCTTGGATTGTATTCTCATGTTAAAAGACTCGATAAGTGGACAAAGAATTTCATGTTAATTGCTGCGGATAGAACTGGAGGGCATAGGCATCCATGAGGTCAGGGCAGCATGAAAAAATATGGTCACCAAAGATTCGAAATGTATGAACGCATGTCGAAAGTTAGTGAGCAATAGAGATGCTCGGCAAAACCTGTCAAAAAAGTACCATAACATCTACTATTGAACCTACAGTAAATTGGCCAAAGCCAATACACCGGATAGCAAATAAAAAGCAGTTTCTTAGCAGAGCAGAAATGCCCCCAAAACCCCAAACCTATATTATCTATTTATCAGAGAAATGCAAACATCGCAGTTTTCTTTTAAATAAACACACTTTGTTTTCAATCATATGTAAGCCTAACTCAAAAGTTTAAGGTGCATGGAGAAACAAACATATGGGTAATTTAGTGTGGGAGCTAGCGTTGTTAACTAAGATGCAATTTAATCGTGTACAACATAGAAAGCAGGGTGCAGCGACAGTGGAAAACTCTGTAGTGGTTAATTGTGAATACACAAGAAAACATTTATAGTGGATTACTAAATAAGAAATATTACGATAATACAAAAGGTATAAAATGAAAAAAAATGTCAAAAGGCCTACCCAATGCTTTTTATCCACATCTTCATCTGCATCCTGAAAGAATTAAGAATAGCAGCAACTGAAGCATATTCAACAATAAAACCAAACAATATTCCAAATTACATATGGCTCATTTAATGATGAACGTGGTATCGAATGATTGGGAATTATTAAACTGCACTGTCGCCCGGTACTTAATGAAAGGATGGAAGCAGACTTGCAAACTTGAGAAATTTAGTAAACCTGTAAACAAATATATGGGGTACGAAAAATCGTCAAGTACAAACTATAAATGGAATACTCACCCGCAATTATTAAAATATCGCCTAACAAATAAATTTCTTTCACAATCTTAAAAATTCTTGACTTAACGTACTCACTGATAGCCATTGATGCAGGATATTTATCATGTCGTGAGTCATAAGCTTTTTCTGAGTTACTTTTCTAGATACTTCTCCCATTGTCAGGCGATGGGAAAAGTATCTGTTGAAACGCAGCCCAGGAAAAGCTTACGACTCACGACATGATAGGTACCTACATCAAATAAATTTCTCTATTTACGGTACATGATATTTCAATAGTTTCGGTGGTCAAAGGCGCGCAGCGAAACAAAATCCAAGCTACTGAGTACTAGCGGGCTTTTTTATAAGTCAATAATACATAACGCTACATAACCAACTATATTTAACTAACTAATGCCATAGATTTACCTTTTCCCAAAAGAAGGTGAAAAGAAATACATTTTCCCTAAAAAATTCTACGACAGTAAATCTTAAAGGTATACCAAAATGTGTATCAAGTTTCATATCCACTTCTTAATTTCTGCACTGCATTTTCCATTTAAAACCAAGATGAAACGGAGATACTTAAATTTTTGTCATTGTGTTATATATTTATTTTTCATGTGGATTTCACATTTTGGTTTGACTTCTTTTACTGACGACCATACATTCACTTTTTTATGTTAGCTGTAAATCCTTTCCTTCTGCTTGATTAGAGATTTGCATCTAGCAGCTTATGTATACTTTCTTGTGTAGTTCCTATCGGCACCGTCTCATCAGGAAAGCGCAGGTTATTTAAATTTGGTCAACTGATAAGTACACGTGCAATGTCGTCAAGCTCTCTGCAAATGCTTTTGAATAAATGTCGATTCTATTTATATTAAAAAAAAATTTGCAGTACGGCTATCAAAAATGAAACAGGGTTTACTTTTTTTTTCGGAACGCTCTTTTCGGAAAAATGTTACGGGTTCAGCAAATGTTATAAAAAACTAAAGTAACTCTGGAAATATGAGCAGAAATCGCTTTTTATCGACCATGTCAACCGTGTTAAAGAAATATTCCCCCAAAGTTTTAGACATCTTGGTATATGAATAAAAATTTAAAAAAAAATCGAGACTCAGTTTACACACTCAAAAAAACAGAAAACGTTCTTCCTTTGCTACTGATTATTATTACATATCGGAATTTCTCAATCCGTAAACTGTGGTCATAATATGTCACCCTAAAATATTATTCCATTATCCAAACAAGTATTTCATCCTTAGTACTGTGGAAGTGGAGGTCGTGATTGATTTTATCTCCTCTAAGTTTCTCGTTTATTGTTCACATTATTTCTAATTGCATTGATTAAAANTTGGAATAAATTATAAATGTGAAAGACCTTTGAAAAATCGAAATAAATCCCCTGATTTGCTTGTGGGATGTAAAGCCTTCGATTGCATGTAGGGTGGTAAAGCCTTGGATTGTATTCTCATGTTAAAAGACTCGATAAGTGGACAAAGAATTTCATGTTGATTGCTGCGGATAGAACTGGAGGGCATAGGCATCCATGAGGTCAGGGCAGCATGAAAAAATATGGTCACCAAAGATTCGAAATGTATGAACGCATGTCGAAAGTTAGTGAGCAATAGAGATGCTCGGCAAAACCTGTCAAAAAAGTACCATAACATCTACTATTGAACCTACAGTAAATTGGCCAAAGCCAATACACCGGATAGCAAATAAAAAGCAGTTTCTTAGCAGAGCAGAAATGCCCCCAAAACCCCAAACCTATATTATCTATTTATCAGAGAAATGCAAACATCGCAGTTTTCTTTTAAATAAACACACTTTGTTTTCAATCATATGTAAGCCTAACTCAAAAGTTTAAGGTGCATGGAGAAACAAACATATGGGTAATTTAGTGTGGGAGCTAGCGTTGTTAACTAAGATGCAATTTAATCGTGTACAACATAGAAAGCAGGGTGCAGCGACAGTGGAAAACTCTGTAGTGGTTAATTGTGAATACACAAGAAAACATTTATAGTGGATTACTAAATAAGAAATATTACGATAATACAAAAGGTATAAAATGAAAAAAAATGTCAAAAGGCCTACCCAATGCTTTTTATCCACATCTTCATCTGCATCCTGAAAGAATTAAGAATAGCAGCAACTGAAGCATATTCAACAATAAAACCAAACAATATTCCAAATTACATATGGCTCATTTAATGATGAACGTGGTATCGAATGATTGGGAATTATTAAACTGCACTGTCGCCCGGTACTTAATGAAAGGATGGAAGCAGACTTGCAAACTTGAGAAAGCTAATACAACTATGTTATGTTAGCATAAGAACACTGGTCTTCCAGCTACCACCGAGAAATTTAGTAAACCTGTAAACAAATATATGGGGTACGAAAAATCGTCAAGTACAAACTATAAATGGAATACTCACCCGCAATTATTAAAATATCGCCTAACAAATAAATTTCTTTCACAATGTTAAAAATTCTTGACTTAACGTACTCACTGATAGCCATTGATGCAGGATATTTATCATGTCGTGAGTCATAAGCTTTTTCTGAGTTACTCTCCTAGATACTTCTCCCATTGTCAGGCGATGGGAAAAGTATCTGTTGAAACGCAGCCCAGGAAAAGCTTACGACTCACGACATGATAGGTACCCTACATCAAATAAATTTCTCTATTTACGGTACATGATATTTCAATAGTTTCGGTGGTCAAAGGCGCGCAGCGAAACAAAATCCAAGCTACTGAGTACTAGCGGGCTTTTTTATAAGTCAATAATACATAACGCTACATAACCAACTATATTTAACTAACTAATGCCATAGATTTACCTTTTCCCAAAAGAAGGTGAAAAGAAATACATTTTCCCTAAAAAATTCTACGACAGTAAATCTTAAAGGTATACCAAAATGTGTATCAAGTTTCATATCCACTTCTTAATTTCTGCACTGCATTTTCCATTTAAAACCAAGATGAAACGGAGATACTTAAATTTTTGTCATTGTGTTATATATTTATTTTTCATGTGGATTTCACATTTTAGTTTGACTTCTTTTACTGACGACCATACATTCACTTTTTTATGTTAGCTGTAAATCCTTTCCTTCTGCTTGATTAGAGATTTGCATCTAGCAGCTTATGTATACTTTCTTGTGTAGTTCCTATCGGCACCGTCTCATCAGGAAAGCGCAGGTTATTTAAATTTGGTCAACTGATAAGTACACGTGCAATGTCGTCAAGCTCTCTGCAAATGCTTTTGAATAAATGTCGATTCTATTTATATTAAAAAAAAATTTGCAGTACGGCTATCAAAAATGAAACAGGGTTTACTTTTTTTTTTCGGAAACGCTCTTTTCGGAAAAATGTTACGGGTTCAGCAAATGTTATAAAAAACTAAAGTAACTCTGGAAATATGAGCAGAAATCGTTTTTTATCGACCATGTCAACCGTGTTAAAGAAATATTCCCCCAAAGTTTTAGACATCTTGGTATATGAATAAAAATTTAAAAAAAAATCGAGACTCAGTTTACACACTCAAAAAAACAGAAAACGTTCTTCCTTTGCTACTGATTATTATTACATATCGGAATTTCTCAATCCGTAAACTGTGGTCATAATATGTCACCCTAAAATATTATTCCATTATCCAAACAAGTATTTCATCCTTAGTACTGTGGAAGTGGAGGTCGTGATTGATTTTATCTCCTCTAAGTTTCTCGTTTATTGTTCACATTATTTCTAATTGCATTGATTAAAAAAAGTAGTTGATTTTAAATTGCTGGCACTGTTGGCTCCATCAAACTAAAACTATTTTCGCACTAAGGTTGGCACATTCGAAGTAAACAAAGGGTAAATAAAAGTCCATCTGTACATATCAAATTGAGGACTTCTTTGCTTATAAATCGAAGTGCTATTTGACAGAAAATGGCTGCCAAAAGTATGCCGGATGACAAGGGTAAATACAAATTAACAAAAGGTAACTACAATTTACCAAAAGGTTACCACTTCAGTTTTGGAATTTAAATGTATTTCTACAAAATTTTGAGCTCAATTTATTACTGCCATCATAAAACTTATTTCTTGACGACATACCAAAATAAAAATAGCCAGTTTTAAAAAGTAAAGTCGTCTGGATGTTGCGAGTGTGACAACGATTGCTTGGTAGTTTACACTGTTTTATCATTACAAATACGTCTGATTGTAATCATTATTTCTTTCCTCCTTGTCCATTAGTACTATCCGATACGTCGATTGTAACTAAAGCTATCGTTTTTTAAAGGCAATATGATGTAGCAGATAACCTGAAATCGTACAGTGATCACCTGCATTCCATTTAAAATGCAACGCAGGTGATCACCATAAAATCCTACATTTTCGTTAATTTTGTGCCATAAAATAAGGTGGTTTTGTTGAAATTGTAGCCATATTATACCCGAGACTTAAAAATACCAAGCTGGCACCTGGCATATTCTTGCGCTTTGTGAGAAAACCCTAAAAAACAGTGTTAGCAATAAGGATATTCATGTTGATGCCAATTCATCTTTGTTTCGACTAGACTCTATAACTCACCTTCATGGTCTTGCTATTTATGCTACACAGTATCCACTTTTGGGTAGAATACAATGCCTTGAATCTAAAATATGCCTTTCATGTGATTTAGATTGTCTTACCTTTTGCCTACCTGTCACCTATTTTTTTCGTATCGATTTCCCCCTTTTCTGGCTCATGTTCATTTATCAACACAGTATCATACTTCATCGATGTGGCTCTGTAAAGCATCATACCGCTAACATCTTTGTCTTTGGCCATATCAATCTCATCGCATGACTTGATTGACTCATTCTAATAAGACTGAAAGAACTGGAGATGTTGCTTAAAGCTTTGCCTTCGCTAACGACCTTGCACAACTTGCTCATTTTCTCACAAGATTTTCTGATTCACAGTCAGAAGAGCCTTCTCTTAAATCTTTTTCTGACTTCTGTTTAAGAGCATTCTATAGTTTTATCAAGATCTCCTTTAGCACTTTTTGATCATGTTTGTCACGGAAGCAGTCAAAAGAACTGTTCAAATCTTGTTGACAAGCCAAACCATCGTAAGAATTTCAAATTTGGTCACGCTGACTGGGACGATTTTGACGATTTCTTGGTGATATTCCTTGGGATTCCTTCTTTATCAAATTGACTGCTGATGTCGCAACGAAATAAAAAAAAAATGGGTTCGCGTTGACATTGAAACAGTTGTGCCTAATCGTAGTTACAAATTCAAACCTCACTGTCCGCCATGGTTTAATGCTCATTGTTCTTCTGCCATTGCCCATCGCAGTCATTTCTATGTACAGTTGCAGCGTGATAGAACTGATGGATCTCCAGTTTCTTTCAGATAGGCCAGCAGTGGTAGTTGAAGGGTGATTTCTGATGGTAAAACTCGCCATCCTAACCGGGTTTGTGAACCTAGTTCTTTCAAAAAGCGTGGTAGTTGAGATTTCAAGAAAATTAGTAATAGTGTTTTGAATTCTGGCAAGCACATTATTTCTCCTCATTTTGATAGCGTTCGGTTTGCTATGACCTCCAAAATTGAGGCTGATCTCTTTGCTAGACTCTTTCATACCAATTGTTCTCTAAAAGGCAGTTGTATTTCTTTGATTTCAAATTGATCAGATTTTGGGCTCTGGCATCATAAATCAAAGGTTGGTTGCAAAGGCTATTAATGGGCTTGATCAATCTAATGAGACGGTTTGCATGAAAGAGTGTTTTTTTAAGTTATCTTCCATAATGTCCAAACTGCTCAATTATTGCTCACCAAGAATCTTGCTTTCCGTATCCTTAAAGCCTTTTAATCTTTTCCTTGTCTTGAATGCTGGCGATCCATCTGATCCTGGCCCAATATCGACCTCTAGTTCTTCATTAGTAAAATCCTTGAATGACAACGTTCTTAATTAGTGAAACCTTTATCTATCTATCTTGGTCGATTTTCACATCGCCCAAGTATGGAGACACAATCCTTCCAGCACTCTCTATCCATCATGATTGTTTTTAACTCAGCTGTATTGTCCAGCCCCGCGTCTTGCAATATGTTGTCTACATATGTAAATTTTTGCCTTCCTCGATTTCCATGCCCATCCATTGGTTGCCATATGACAAGTTTGTTGGCTACTTCTTCTTCGTGTCTGACACAATGTCCGGCTAGCCGCATTCTTCTCTGTTGGACTTTGATGGATACTGGAGGTAGTTCTCCATATAGGTGACTATTGGGGATATGCTGTTTCCATGAAATATTGAGGGCCATTCGTAGCATTCTGGTGTAACATCCGTCAAGCTGTTTTTTCATTGTCTTTGTTAGTGTCCAGGTTTCTGCACCATAAAGTAACACTGATTCGACTGTAGCGATAAATAGTCTAATTTTAATTTTCCTGGAGAGTGTTGATGTCCATATCTTTTTTAACTTATAACATGCGTTCCAAGCTAAAGCTTTTCTCACTTTGAAGTCTTTGTCTGTGCTCTCCATCCATGCTCCTAGATATTTAAAATTGTTTACGATTTTTAAAATTGTTCCATCATGTGATTTTATGTTTATTGGTGTGTTGTGGTTAAAAGCTTGTATTTCAGTTTTCTTTGCATTGCAGTGTAGGCCAACTCTTCCTGCTTCGCGTTCAAGGATTGTTAAAACGTCTTGTGCTTGGTTAATTTCTTCGGTTATTAGGGCGATGTCGTCTGCGAAATCAAGGTCCGTTACTATTGTTGGGTGGCTGCGGCGACTCTGTCGTTGCTTTATTGTAAAACCGAGTTCTTCTTCCCTACCCTGGAATGTATTTCTCATGACGTAATCGAGGACGATTGCGAAAAGGTATGGAGCTAGTGTGTCCCCTTGCAGTACCCCGGCAACAATTTGAAAGAATTTTGTTTCACCATCTGGTGTGATCACTTTTGCTCTAGTGTTTTCATACAGCTTGTGGATGGCGGCTAGTAATTTTGGTGGAACATCGTATGCTTTTAAAATTTTTATCATCATGCCTCTATGTATAGAATCAAATGCTTTGCGGAAGTCAACGTATAATATAATCGCTTTTTTGTTTCGGGCTTTAACTCCCTCGATGAGTCGGCGTAGTGCGAGTATGTGGGTAGTAGTTGATCGGCCAGGTCGGAAACCGTTTTGATTGGGACGAAGATGTTTGTCGATTTTTGGTTGTATTCTGTTTAAAATCATCTTATTGACAAGTTTAGCGACAAGTGAGGAGAGGCTGATACCTCTATAGTTGGGTGTTATACTCAGATCTCCGGATTTGGGTAGAGGAAGCATGTCGATTTCTGACCACTGTTCTGGCTTAACGTTATTATTAAATAGTTTATTGGCAAAATCGAGGAGTATTTCGTCTAGGTCGCATCGTTTTAGAACTTCTGGGGGAATGTTATCGGGTCCAGATGCTTTACCTTCACGTAAGGTGCATTTGGCTTGTCTCAATTCGTCGAGTGTGAATTCGTTGTCGTTTATATGGCAATCATTTAGAACTTTTGTTAGGTCTCCTTCAGGCGGAAGTTCTAGTAGGACTGGTTCGTTGCCAAGGAGGTTGCTGAAGTGTTCGAACCATTTATTTATGCGGTCTTCTTTTGAGTTGCCTTTTATTATTCCTTGCTTGGCTGAGTTTCGCCCGGTTATGTTGTTGATTAGTTGCCAACTCTCTCTGTGATTTCTTTGGTTGTCGGCACTCTCTACCTGGTTAATCATTTCATTGAGTTCTTGTTCTTGGATATTGTCGTACATTTGTTTTAATTTAGATTTTTCTATTTGAAGTTGCTGCTGTAGTTGTGTAGTGGGGTTGTTGGTAAAGGCTGTGAATGCGTTTTGCACCGCTTCTCGTGTTTCGTTTATCCTTGGATCATTGGCAATATTCTTACGTTTCTTTTTTACTTTCAGTGGTATGAGCTTTTCAGTGGCTTCAGCGTTGGCTTGAATGAAATGACCGTACTGTTCTGTGATGGTATTGTCTTCCGTACAGAGTTCAGAGTAACGATTTCGTACGGTAATTGTGTAGATTTCTTGTAGATTGCTGTCGTGAAGAGATGTCCAGTCATATAGTTTCTTTTTTGGGGGTGATTTTGTCATGCGTAGGCTGAGTTTGATTTTTGCTGTTAGGAGACGATGATCGCTTCCAAGACTGCTAAAGGAGTTGTATGCTTCACAATTATGTAACGAATTTTTCCATTTTTTATTTATCAGGATATAGTCGATCTGTGTTTTACAATTATTCAAATCTGATATGTAGGTCCAAAGTTTGCCCCTTCGCTTCTTAAAAGTAGTGTTTGTGATCAGTAGGTTACATTCTGTTGCATGGTCGAGTAATAATTTGCCGTTGCTGTTAGTTGTTTCGTGGTATGTATATTGAACCGATTCCTTGCCTAGATGTGCGTTGTAGTCACCACATTCAATTATTATGTGATGTTTGGGTACACTGTTCACAGTGTTAGAAAGAGTCACATAATGTTCTTCTGCATTTTCGCTGCCTTCTGTTGGGGCGTAGTGGATGACGAGTGTTGTTTTTGGGTTGCCGTTAAAGATGGCGGTGATAATTCTGTTATTGACTTGTCGTACATCCGAAAGTGATTGTTCGACTTTCTTGCTGATTAGCAGTCCAACACCTCCGCTGGTTGCTCCGTTTGAATTTCTCCATGCGCTTGATGTTATCAGTGTGCAGTTGTCTAGTGATTGTATAAGGACGGGATCATCTTCATGGAATATTTTATGATCTACTATACCGAGAATGTCTAAATTACAATTATTGAAGTTGTTGGCGAGTTCTAAAAGTTTGTCTGAGGTTCTGATTGTTCTTACATTGAGTGTTGCGATCTGAATATAAGTTTTGCATCTGAGCAGTGGGTTCCCTTTGTTCTTGCTATTTTCCGGTGTTTCCCTTCCTTTCGGGTTTGAGGAGGCACCATCATTTGTCCTCGGGTTACAAGGAGTAGCAGGAGTTTCGGGGAGGGTGTTAGCAGGGGCTTTAACCCTGGTGCTGTTTTGTTTTGTCTTCATATTTGGGTTTCAATTGCTCTTTACAACACGGGGCGCAACTCCACATGTTGTAGCAGTGTTCTCTGACTGAACTGGTTGATCCTGACCGTTGACCGTGTGATTGTGGCTCATCCGCTCAGCATCGAATACAATTCACCGTTGATCAAGTTGATTCTTCCGCTGAAATTGTACATCCACCACGCTGCATCCCGCGGCTTCACCTGTAACCCTAGGCAGGGTGGCAACCGGGTACTATGCCTTGCCAAAGGGCAGCCCGGGATTTTGTCCGGCACTGCTTATTCACCATATTCGCAGCTCACCTCTATATCTAGAGGCCTTTCCACGATCCGCAACCTGGGGAGCCGGTGGATGGGAGTTGTCAACCTTTAAACGGCGTATCAAAAATGTAATGGCGAAATTCTTGCCAAGCCTAGGTCTTTTTGTTGATGTTCAGTACAGACTTACAAAATCTCGCTTAACTGGTAACCTTGTGACTGTAATCACGGAATGTACTGAGAGATTTATGGATAAGTATGGTAAATGACTTGCTAGAGCTCTGGATATTTCCAAGGCATTTAAAAAGGTGTGGCATCTTGGATTACTTCACAACCTTTCTGGTTATGGCACTTGGAGAACGGTTACTCTTAACACCCATTTCTCTTACATTGTAAAATGCATGTCACACTGGATGGAATTATATCTAACGAGTATGCAATTAATGATGGCGTTCTTCAAGGTACTATTAGTGGTCCAATCATCTTCCTTCTTTACATCAATAATCTTCCTAACACATTAATTTAGTCCATCAACAACTATGTTAATAACACTATCTTATACTCTAGCATTGTCCACAAGGCAAGTAGGAACAAGTCAAGCTTGAAGAAGGTTTGGAGTCTGACCTTCAGGCTGTCATTGAATGCAGAAGAAAGTGGTCTGTTTCTGTCAATGTGAGAAAAATGGAACTGACGTCGTTCACGAGTCCTTACTTTCCTCCAAAATTCATGCACAATCACTCTGGTGTTAACACTGGTGAGGTTGCTCCTCCTGCTGGGAATAGCCACTACTGAGACTCCTTAGTTTGTCATTTTCTCAAGATTTTTCCTGGGTGCTTATATCAAAGTTACCGGTAAATCGCCTTCTAAGATGCTTGGTTCATTGTACAATGCTAGGGAGTACTTTATGCCTAAGGCCATTTTGTATCTCCATTAATCTACCATTCGTTCTTCCATAACGTGCTGTAGTCACATCTGTACAGATGCTCCATCACATAATCTTGATGTTCTAGGTCGACTTCTTGGAAGTGATTGTAACTTAATAGGTCCAATTCTTGCTGCTACTCTTCAACCTTTGTCTTATCAATGAAATGTGGCTCATCTTACTCCTTTTCTATAGGTATTACCATGAGAAGTGTTCTAATAAGCTATTTTTGCTGGTATCTCCCAAGTTTGTTACATCCTGTGTGATTCGTTTCTCTCCACGCCTTCAACCGTATGAAGCTGCTACTCCTTATTGTAATCTTTCTATAATCTAGTTTCCCCTCTTGGCAAGCCATATTGTCGCACTTTTAGCCTTCTGAGTGCTTTCCTCTACCATATTATTTGAATGTCATTCAGTCTAGGTTCAATGCTGACTGCTCAATTCAGCAAAAATTTGGGAGTTATCACAGCATTGCAACCAACGGACTTCGTATGGTAATGATCAATTTTATGTCTTATCTTCTTACACGCATTTAAAAATTGTTAGCCCGGGACGAAACCACATATGTAATTTTAAAGGAAAAGTTTGTTCAAAATTTTTATTTTAATAATAAAACTTGTGGATTAGAATGTAATGAAGCAATTATGAAAAATATGAAGTTGGAAACCGTGGTGACAGATACATGCGTATTACATAACTGAATTAAACACTTTTAAAGTACGCCAATACAGCATCAGGTACTAAAACCAAATACAAACTTTTAAATGTGAACTAAACGAAAGTCTTTAAAGTACCCAAGACATTAGATAACCCGACTGCAAAAATTCCTCCCGTCTTTGGGAAGATAATCAGGTTTGTTTTCATTCCCTTAAAATGTAAAGAGGAGAACATGACCACGTGTAGGTGCTGATGATTGGCAATGGAAGTTTTAGGGTGTGTCGAGCCTTGGGAAATTACAATTTACAGGCCCTAGTCCTACGTAAAATAAGATTTTTAGTGGTATTTTCAAGTTTGGCTTTATTCAATCTCATTTCTATTATTTTAATGTGAAGTGAAACAAAAACGATTCTAAAAAGAAAAAAGCAAGTCTCTCTTTAAATTAAGTCTGTAATTGAAAAATAACAGAAGTTTATTAATGTTCTCAAAATGTAAATACATAAATTAAAGCTGAAAATCTTTCCCCGGGCTGTGTCCAAGGAGAATTTGTCTATTATTTACTCAAAATCATTACTTTTGAATAGCGCGTGTTCAATAGAAAGAAGACCCACGAATGACAACCATTATTGTCCCATGATGTTCCTCAAATAGTTCAAAATATGTTCAAGTTTTAAGAATGATCGTTTCCCCTAGCAGTTAGTGACGAACATAAACAGACAGATACGAAGCATAATGTACACATTTGCAAATGCCTCAATTAGGTCACTTTCACTTATTTGTTGGTACATGTCAATTTTTAAAAAACTTGAAAGCACAAATGACCCCTGCATCAGCAAATCCGTTTATTGACGGAGAAAACTGGACAAACTGTGATTCAAGTTTGTTCTCCAAGTCTTCTGAATAAATCTGAACCAGTTTGGTTTTTTTTAGAATCGCGTAACTTCTCGGCTTCCAAACTTGCAATGTTGGAGAAAAAAAGCAAACCGAATTTTCAGTCATTTTGGTCGTCCATTCGCCCATTAAGTGCTGTGCAACGATAGTCAAAGATGGGTAGCTAAATAAAAGGGAATGTCGACTAAAAAAACCTTTCTGTGCGAGCGCCTCTGTATCTTCCTCGGTGTTAAATCAGTGTTACTTGTGATCTAGCACGTAGGAGAATTGGCAGAGATAATGGGAAACAAAAGTAAAATTATGTTTAAAATGAAAAACAACTTTATTTCTGATATGCAAAAGCTTTTCGGTTTAAAAACATCTTCAGTGCTAGATTAGAAGTGCGCGAAACAGCCAGGTTACAAAATATAAACATTTTTAAAAATTAATATTTTTTTTTATAAAAAACATTCGGGGTAAGAGATTTGTGAAAATAACAATATGTCCATTTTATATAAAAAAGAAATAAAAAGTTTCAAATTTCTTGAGTGGCAATATTTAAATCAAAAAATTTTCCACGCAAGAGCTGTTTATTTCTGATCCATAATACCAAGAAAGTTCTCACTGCACATTACGCCAATTTCCTCACGGATATATATCAAAATATCTATTACAAGATTCAGCAAATCATGCCAATATCTGATTTCTCATGACACTATTTGATAATGCCATTTGGTGATGTGGTCTCTTTCCGTGACCTTAAATACTCTCTCCTGCCTGCTTCCAGTCATTGAATACACTCTCCTAAATTAGCTCCCGCAGGTTGACATTAGCTTGCAAGTAAAAGAATATACTTTCTTTTCATTCTCCGAATAGCATGGCCAGTTCACATTATGTTCTATCGCAGTAAATGCTTGCTTGCGCGTAAAACGAGGCGCAGTGAAATTCCTGGTTGCGCCAACCTTGGTCACCACCGAGTTGACAAATGGGAATTTTTGTGGAAATGTTAACTACCTTTTTCTAACCAATGGTCACGAAGTGCATCATCGATGTAGCCTGGCAACCACAAACCAATGTCTGTTGGATAATCGAAAGATATATCAGAGTCTCATTAATTGTTTATTTTATTTGCTTCATCGTCCGTATGGGCATTGTGATCTTCCTTATTGGTTGACAAGCTTTGGGTTGGAAATGTGTTAAATAACACACAACCATGGTTTCCAGTACTTGTGCAAGGTATTTCAGTGATCATATTAACTGTAACGGAAGATGAGTAAACATGCGATAATTTTTAACAGGGAATCTATCAATGCCTGTTGCTTTTCTTTTCTCTTCTCTTTGTCACTACTTTATTTGTAACAGGATCCATAATCTCGATCTCTGTTTATGACGTTTTTCATGATTTCGACCATAAATACAGCCTGCTTTTTACTAACAAAACATACACATCAATGCAACAACAATTAATCTTTCAAATACAAGAGGTTATTAAATTTCATTCGTTTTCTTTTGATGGAAATTCCGGGGGTTGACAACTGTCAAAGGAATATTAATAACTTTATTTCCTATATATTTATTAACTTACCCACTTTCGAGTGAGGAATGGATACTTATAACCAATTATTTCACCATCAAAGTAAGTGGTCATCGTGGGATACTCCTACATAAAAGGGAAAAAACAATGAAAAATAAAAAAGACTCCAAAATATATACCAAACATTCTATGGTGATGCCTAGAAAACTCTTGCAAATGTATAAAATATAAATAAGGCCTATGGTGTGAGGNCAAATACAAGAGGTTATTAAATTTCATTCGTTTTCTTTTGATGGAAATTCCGGGGGGTGACAACTGTCAAAGGAATATTAACAACTTTATTTCCTATATATTTATTAACTTACCCACTTTCGAGTGAGGAATGGATACTTATAACCAATTATTTCACCATCAAAGTAAGTGGTCATCGTGGGATACTCCTACATAAAAGGGAAAAAACAATGAAAAATAAAAAAGGCTCCAAAATATATACCAAACATTCTAGTTGTTGGTTTCTTCTAAACTTTGCTGCTGATATTGGTTTTTGCCAGGCAGCTGATCTCTATAATCAAAAATGTTTTATCTGTATTGTCCCATACTAGTAAATCTGGCTTGTCATGTGGTACTTTAGTTATTGTTCTTATTGATAGGTTCCACCAATATCCAAAGTTGTTGATCTTTTAAACGAATGTAATATATGTTTTTAATATAATAACAATATACCTTTTTAAGTAAGTAAATAAGTAAGTATGATATAATTAATTTCCTGTTAGATTTTACAAGTTGGAAATAATCTGTTTCCATCAAAGAAACAAGATTAAATAAAAGAACTGAAAATGAAATACATTAAAATCAATTCAATAAAATAATTTAAGTTCATGCACAGTCATGTTGAGACTAAAGCAATTTAATTAGTGCAGGCAATCACTCAATTTCTGTCTATAGTGTCTAAAATTTATAAATGCAAACATTACAATACTTCATATATGATCTGTAAATGCTATAAACTAGGGGGTCATAAATGTTGAGTTGGTCCTGAACTTTGCTTTAACTTTGTATGTAAGAATATTACCTGTTTAGTTTCTCGTCCTCATTTATTTAAGCTCTGACTTGATGAAAAAGCATTAAGTAATATCACACAACGTATTTACTGTTAACAGCAGTTTACAGGTTTTCAAGTCAGTTACCTACACCTTAATTTAAACTATTGTTTGTACTTTCAAACAACAATGAATCTCTATCTTTTATAAAATGAAAAATTTACAACACAAAGCAAAATAAAAATTTGCTGACCCACATAAAATGTGGCTATTTCCACACAATAGTAAAATAATAACCCGCTCACCTGTGGCAGATAGTTCATGCATAACAAGGTATCTAATAAGTTCAAATTCAAGCTTTTTTACTCTAGGTGTAGGTTGTTTATGACAGACAGTACTTCAAAATACAGTGGTACACAAGATAATTCTGTCATGTATTGGTAATTACATATGTTGGTCATATTTTATACAAAATGTCAATAGCAAGCATTCGCCACTATGTTGTATTCAAATTATTCATAACTTTGCTAGTTGGAAAAGCTGCATTTTCCCTCCTGGTATAACACACCATTTGTGAGGTTCAGTCCTTAGAGAGGAATGAAAAATACATTAGGCAGCCATGTTTGTGTTCAGTATTAGTGTCTTCAGGCCAGCCACTTAACCTGAATTTTAGCCTTATGTAGGATAATGTGGATAGGTACCCTAGTATAACATGCAATATTATGAATTTCAAGCTTTGTACCAACAAATTATAAAAAATTTCCATTTGGAGTATTTGATGTGGCAAAAGATTTAAGATAAATGCTTTTTAAAATGTTTAATATACTGTTTGCTAATAACAAATTTTATACTGTGGTTTTGAATACCTTATTCAGTGGTTTATTTTTTCTAGCTACACTTAATCATTGCAGTGCATTTAGTACCTCCAAGCTCAAATAGTTCATTTGAAAGATCAGTGCTTTTCTAATTGCACAGCATTTTTAGTTTATTTTTCACCACTACCCCGGTTTAATGGTGGGCCAACTGTAATTCATAGGTTTAAAGTTATGTGTTTTGATGACAAAATAATGGAAGAAGGAATTAACATTGAAATTTGATGTTTGTAAAATCTGATGGATTGATTTTTGCTAGTAAAGCAAGAGACACTGCCAACATGGTTTGCATAAACACATTTTTCTTCATTTCAATACTGCCAATCCACGAAAACTATTAGTGACTTGATACTACAGTAATAATGTAACTTTTGGTCGAGGTCTTTTATAATTTAACTCAAATTTAAGATGTAACATTTAAATTTAAAAAAAAATTTAAACAAACACACATACAAATACACATTGAGGCAACAGACTAGGTGAAAAGAGCTATCTTGTAAAAATGTGTGTTACAGATAAACAAATAAATAAATATAAATAATTAAATAGGCTAATTAATTACATAAAATAAAAAATTAAGTAAATAAATAACATTACATCATATATGTAGTGACATATGGGAGCCTTGTGAAAATAAGTAAAATAGCAATATTTACAAAAAAACCCTTTTACCCAGGCAACCTTGTGTAAAAGCCTACTGTAACACACTTGATATTCTAAAAATAATCATGAAGAAAATAAAATTAAGATAACAAAACAAAATGGATCAATATATGAAAGTCTCAGTTTTTCAGATAAATGAACATGCTAAGAATACGAGAAATCAGGGACTGTTATTTAAAATTCTGAAAATGAGATTAGAACTAGGAAAAAAAAGGCTTTTTTAGTACTGGGGAAAAATTTTACTACTAAATTCCTTTGGAAATAAAGAAGGTTGAAAACTTTACCACTTCTAAAGCAATGGTCAAAAATGCTACTTTTTAAAATTGATTTTAACAGATTTTTTTTATCTTTTTGGTCCAACAAGGATAGCAGTAATATTTTAATGAAGTTGTATACCAAGTCAAACATTTAATAATAATGATAATAACAATATAGTCATTTTGGCCAGTTGTAATGGCAGTAAAGATGGGCAGCAGAACTGAAAAAGAACCCTGGTTATTACAAGTATTATTGGTCATAATTGTAGGTTCTTTCAGTTACATAATTTGTATAGGGTGGAAGTGCAACGAACTTTTAATAGTAATTAACACTATCTCAGTCTTCACTAACTGGCTGTTATATCTGAATCTGACAAACTCAGCTGTGGCAATCTTTCAAAATAATAACTCTGATAAATAAGTATTATACTACGTTAATGGAACAGGGAAATATTCCTACCTCTGTAAGTCCCTTAATTTTGAGGTAACCACAAATGAAAGCATCTTCTTCATCAACATGCTGATGGAGGAAGGGAAAATTTATACACATTTGAGTAAGCAACTCATAACTAAACCTCAAAAGCTACCCTATTTTTTAATGAGAAATTTAATACCACCAAAAAGTAATACATCAAATTTTGTGTGTAAATAAAAAACCTGTAATATCTATCTATCTATCTATCTATCTATCTATCTATCTATCTATAGATATCTATATATCTTTTGTTTGGGTAAATTCTAGTTCCTACTTTAGCAACTGTCCCTGCCTTTCTCCCACTTCTATTTATGAAAACTTGCACTTTTGGGACAAGAAATGAGTTTGATTCTGTCTTCACAAGCAACAACTACAAAAAATAAATAACCACTGTTTCTGTAGCAAGGTACCTCTTGAAGAATAAACAATAAAATTTAACATACAAAACACCAGGATGCAAAAATGTACTATTTTACTGATAACTAGAAATTTCATAATCTTTTAAAACAATCTTTGTATGAAAAATTAAGTTCTTGCACACAAGTTTCACCTCCAGTTTTATGATTTAAAAAATTGCAGGTTTTACACCAACCTTGTATTTTTTTGTTTTCATGGCTAAAGAAGACACCCGGTGAACAATTAAAAAATTATAGTCCCAGTCCAAGTTTTTTTTCTCTTGATTCTGATGGTACAGACAGGTGCTTTTTTCCATTATACACTAGTAATCTGTTTCTGGTATAAATGAAAGATGTAGGTAGCTGGTTAGGGTATGCAGGTTCAGTCAGAACCTCTGGGTGTGGACAATCCTGCCCTGCACAGTCCATGGGTCACCCTTTGGCAAGGTGTACCACCCATCAGCCACCCCTTCCTGGGTAATGGAGCCTTCTTCCTGTCAGCCCACCCTGCCTGAGTAGGGGCGGTGCTTCCTTAGGCATAGGAGCTTTATTAGAGAAGCCACCAGTCAAGGATGGCCACTCACTGCCTTGTGAGTTAGGATTTTTTATTCAAAGGCTAGATCCACTGGCTCTGGGTTGCAGCAGAGCTTGATGGGATGTTGGCAGATGAGCCAAACCGTACAGTAAACAGTGGCATCCTACAGGGGTTGAAGGGGAGTACTCAGTTTAACTGAGGAAAGGCAGACACCCTACTGCACCCGCTGCCTTGTGGGTTAGGTCCTGGTCAACCAAAGGCTAGAGTTCTGGTGCAAACAAACTGGATACCCCCAGTGGGTCTGCAGAAGGCAATGGCAAACCACTGCAGTATTTTGCCAAGAACGTCATGAAATGAAAGCTATGCCCATGAATCCCAATAACAGCATGAAGGGCACCCCTAGGAATAAAGATTCCTTGATTGGTACAGGAGTTCATGAACAGCAGGTGACCCTGGGCCATCATCCCGAGACTGCTGAAGGAGTAAAAAGGATGCAAAGAGTCAAAATGAGATGTAACATGAAGGTGACCAAGAATATA
>RDPX01000084.1:787541-825460 GCA_003991215.1 Morbakka virulenta
TAATGTATATTATCTTGTGGACTTTTGTTGTTGTGTTTGGACTTGAATGAACAGTGTTGTTTGGATTGCTTGAGTAAGCACTGTCTTGCTCTTTGAACTGTTTGAAAACTCTTTTGTTGAACTGAACTTAAACTTATTATTATGTTTTATTTTATAGGCTAGAAAACAATATTATATTTAATTGGGGCCTTTATACAGATTCTCAAATTAACGTTGAAACAACATATTACACTTACTTTCCACGACAAAAAATTATGATGACCATAGAACCACAATATATCGTACTCATCGAGCAGAGGTTTCCTCAACTTCTCTATCTCACACATTATGTTGAAAATAAACAAAATCTTAAACATACCTTTAAAGAAAATCTTTCATCTGCTTAACGTACTATTGGTTTTCCTGTTATGTATGGGGCTAAGTATCCAGATAAGTAAAGAAACTAATACACGTCGTGGGTTAGCGTACATTTATTGACGTTGGGTTAAATTCTCCAAATTGTCGACACCCTGAAGAATGTGCTTCTTTGTGATCACGAGGCTAAATCATGGTGGAAGACTGTCACCGTAATAATCACCATACCCTTTTCACTCACAAACCTCTTTCTTTCCAGGAAATAACATATCGGCAAGTATGTCCCGGAACATTTCGGTGTCAATAATGGTGATCAGAATCTCGAAGAAATTGATACTGACTTGTGAAAGTGGACATTTCTTTCACAAAGATTTTGAGTTATAATTGTAATTAGGATGTATTAGAATTTAGATAAGATAACACAGAGTTTATTTTCAACAATGAGGACCTCCCAATAAGTACCCATCCAAAATCTTCAAATATTTCAAACAGTGCCCTGGGCTCGACGAAATTCAGTTTTCGATAAGACCCGTATTAAACATCAAGCAAAAACTTTGCTTGTAATAGCATACAGTTTGCATGTAGCATTTTACTGGGTTTTTTTCATATGGTCCAAGTCTGCCGATTCTTTCGGGAGTCCCCCGATTTTAGTATTAGCCTCCCGATCTCTTGATTCTCAATGAAGTCTTCCGAATTCTTAAAAACTTGCACTATTTGTTTTATTTCCCCACTTTTTCGCAATGTATCCACCCTTTCATCCTGATTTTGAAGTCAGTCAGAAATAAGAGTTCTGCATTTTTACTTTCTATGTTATCTAGCTGCGGAGTAACATGTCAGGCATACCTGTCATTGGGCGTCATATTGTATTTTTATGTTTCTCTTTTCCCCGCTCGGAGCAGATCCGGTATAGACTACACCCATTATTTAAAAAAGTTTGGAACGTAAGTGAAATTTGTACTTGTTTAATATCTAGTGATCTTTAGGTCCAGTTTGTTTCTAATTTCCGTGTTTCAACCTGCGTGATGAAAGCAGTATCAAGCATAATGGCGCGAGTGAACAAAGCGAAAAAAACCCCAAGTAAATCTTTAATACCATTCTCCGTAATGGTCAATTTTAAGCCAAGCAACGTATCCTTTCAGAGTGAAATCTGCATAGCTTCCAGGGGCTCCCCCTGCCCCCCACCAGGGCTATGCTCTAGACCGGCTGGGGGCTCACAGCGCCCCCCCAAAACCAGTTGTTTGGAGTCAAGTCTCCAGATTTGTATCAATGTAGACTTAGACAGAATGTTTTCCTATTAAAGAATTAGTGGCGTCAAGAACTCCATATTTTGGTTATGAACACAATCGTTATCTTCTGAAAATGTCTTACTAAATCCGGACGAAAAATCTACCAGATAGCTCCATTGTATATTTGGAATTCAGGAAATTATTTTCATGGATGGGTGCTTAACTTAAAAGTCTTTTCTGTGTCTGAGTAATAGTATTTGGCATAATAAAGTTACGACAGGACTGGACTTTCAAGGAGGATTTTACTGAGCAGCTTCTTTTAAACAGGAAATGAAAGTAAATTTACTTCAGATGTCTTATCTCCTTTTTATCGTGGATTAGAACCAGTCTGGTCACATTGATTCATCATATATGAAAGTCATGAGATATACATCAGACAGTACTTAAGCCTAAAACACAGATCTTGTAATAGATAACCTTGTGAAGTGAAAAAATATCTACGTTTATAGAAGAAAACATAATTAACTTATAAAATTCTTAAAATTGAGCGCAACCTCTTATTTTAGTACGACACTTTGGCTTTCTTTCCCTATATCTTTTCGTTTTACGATAAAAAAATAAAGATCTCTACTTTTTGTGTTTTGTTTCATGTTGTCCTGCTTTTCAAGCATTTTTTAAACTCTTACAATCTGTATACCCGATACTGAAATACACATATTGTATTTCAATACCTTTTGCCTCGGCTTTCACAATTTTTATTAAAGTCAAGTGCACTTTATTTGAATAGATTCGAATCTATTCAAAGAAAACTTGTATTTCCGACCTGTTTTTCTTTGTAATCCTAAACCCTTCCCTTACAAAATATTTTGTTTGCATGCTCTCCTTATTCGTGGATATCAAGTGCTTCTGGCTTTAAGAGCAGTTGTCATTTTATGAGATTTCCAGCTTTATATGCATTTGAATTAGATGCCCAACACGAGGGGCCTAGGGTTAAAGTGACACAATCAATGACAGATAGCAAAAATGAACCGAATAGGAATAAATCACGGATTTTTCTCTTGCAGGAGCGTGACTGTTCATATATTTATTTGTGACAAGTCCCTCATATATAAATGCTCAATTGCATGCACATGTTCTCTTATTATATTTACAATTTGTTGAGCACATTTCCAGGTATCCTCGACAGACAGGAAGCCATTCATTAATTCGCTCTCTAATTGTTTCTTTCTGACAGTAAGTGTTTCACTCCTATAAAGCAAAGTGAAAAACTTAACATCCAGTAACGTATTTGTATACTTTGTCACATATTTTACTTCGTCATATATTTCTAGACATAGATCCCGCTACCGCTTAACTTTAAACTTAAATAGAGCAAAATAGAAAAATTACGAAAACCATTTAAGAAATGTTACGAGCGCATACAAACAAAGTTGGAGAGTCATGTGTTAAACACGCATGTTATTAAATATAAGAGTTTAATAGGCAAGACTTCTTCTTTTTCTCCCGGCTGTTTCCACTAGGGGTCATCACAGAGGTCAGCTCTTTACACTTTGTCTAGTCTCTGACGTTTTCCACTACCTAATCGGTAAAAAAAGGTCGGCAAAAAGTGAACAAGTTTGTCCATGTGACTAAATTTTTTACCGACCAAATATTTTCACCGACTTTTTTTTCCGACTGGCAATTTTCACTGATTTTTCGAATTACTTTTTTACCTTGAATTTTTAGTTTCTTAACGTTCTGAAACGATCCCGGGCAGTTTTTAGACTTTTTTACTAGTCCTAATTTTCACAAATTTCGGACAGTTTTGTCGTTTGATGAAATGAAAAAAATATTTGAATATCAACTTAAAGATAGAGGAGGTTCGCTTCTCCCTAATAATATAAAGGAAAAAGAAAATTAAAGGAAATACTTCTCAATTTCTCCTTTTTTTATTTTCTTACAATGGTATGTCCTCATAAAGAAAAACTAAATCTAAAATCAACAAAGCTAACAAACAAATATCCATACAATAGCAGAGCAAATAAGAATTTTAACCACGAAAAGGGTTTTCAATTCTTTCAAAGATTGCAGTAGCCGATTCCACTGCTTCTGTTATACCAGCAGCATTTAAAAACGTTTAATATAATTTTATCTTGAGCACATAGGTAATCATAGAGCTTTGAAATCCATTTAGCATGCATCACCTTTAATTCGGCTAGATTAAGAGACAGTTTGACATTGGCAGGTCTTATTCCTTTCTCCGATACACCTTTCCCGAGATTTTCTTCTGTTGCGTGAAAACGAGGCTGAACTTGCGAAAAAAAAAATCAAAATAAACTATTTCAGCATGGAGGACGCACAGAATCTTATAAAGTTACTGCTGAAAAATGTTGATGAGAAAATCAATATTGTTGTTATGAAAGAAGAAAAGAAATTGAAGTGGGGAAAAGATCTTTTAAACTTGCCATTGTTTACAATAAAAGAGATAGAAAAGCATCGTTTAAAGAGTGGTAAAAGAGGAAAGTCGATAGTAAAAACAATGAACAGGGGCAGAAAATTCAAGGAAGAGGGATATGTTCTGAGAAAAGCTTTGTTCACGAGATTAACAAAACGCTTTTTTTATGTTAAGGGACAATGCAAAGCTAGTATGAAAAGAGAAGTTAGAAGTATGACAGTTGGTTTGAGAAAAGACAATGGAGACGTTTGTGAGGCTAAATGTGATTGTCCGGCTGGGAAATCTGGATACTGTAATCATGTTATGGCTCTTTTATATGAATTAGCAGATTATTCACTGCATCAACTAAAGAAAATTCCTGAGGAAATTGCTTGTACAAGTACATCAAGACGATGGGGTGTACCCTCAGACAATGCCAAGTACCCCCAACCAGTTATGGATATTTATATTCAGAAGCAAGAAAAGTCTAAAGGTGTTACATGTACTCTTTATAATCCCAGAATAAATGTGGAAAATGATAATTTGATTGAACGAACAGCTATAGCACATCTTAATCTGGTTACAAAGGATAAAAGAATTGGATATGGCCATGTAATAAATTATTCTTTGCCAAAAGTATCCACTGCTTATGGTGATTTTTTTACTGGTTCTCCACTGTCACATCAACTAAGTGTATTTGAAGCAAATTTTAATGTTGTTACGAATTTCGACACTTCTTTTATTTCAGCAAATATTAATGTAAATCATCAACATTGCCCTTTACCATTTGATTTGATTTCAAAAGAAAGTGATTATGTTCCTACAGATTGGGACATGTTAAATCACTCAGAATTGCTAACACTGTCTCAGATATTTCCTGAAACCTTAGAGAATTGTAGGATACTAGAGCAAGATACTGTGGGACAAGCCTCAAACAATCTTTGGATAGATGCAAGAAAGAAACGTATAACATCAAGTAATTGTCATAAAATATTTATTCGTCAAAAAAATTTTGAAACTTTGGCTAAAACTTTAATTAAAAAAAAAGACGAGAAGCTATTGCCAAAAATAGTACAAGAAGCATTTAAACATGGACGTGAATATGAACCTGTTGCTCGACAAAAATTTGAACAATACATGAAGTTCACCCTTAAACGAGATATCATAATTCGTGAAACTGGAATAGTAGTTCAACCGTTCCTTTTCTGGCTTGCTGCTAGTCCAGATGGCTTAATCACTGATAGAAATAAAAAATTGCCAGGGCTTATTGAGATTAAATGTCCGAAAATAAAAAGAAATTCAACTGCAAATGAATTAGTTAATGATGAAAAGTTTTATGTTGGAAAAGATTCAAATGGTAGATTATTTCTCAAAAAAAATCACAGTTATGGTTACTACAGCCAAATTCAGTTAGCAATGGGATTGTCACAAATATCATATTGCTATTTCATTGTTTACACATTCAAAGGATTGCTTATTGTTAGGACTGAATTTGATGAACCTTACTTTGCAACATTAGTGGAAAGATTAACTAGATTCTACAAGCAATATTTACTACCATGTTTATAGTTATATACTTATATAATTATATATACATATGTTTTTCAAAGGGAAGGGCGGTATTGATACTGAAATGTTACAGATTTATATATATATATATATATATATATATATATATATATATATATATATATATATATATATTCTAACTCAGAAAAACTTAGCAATGTTGAGAAAATTCTGTCTTTTAAAAACTGAGAAATGAAACATTTTGTGTGACCTGAAAACTTCAGATAAAAAATGTTGTATTTTTTTTTTTAAAAAAAAAATTGCTTTCACTTCAGTAAAATTTCACAAAATTTGTCTTCTAAGTATCAAATTCCTCCCTTTTGAAATTAATTCATAGTTACCTGTGGTTGAAACTTTGTCAAAGTCCCTAATCTTCTTTTTGAATCAAAGGAGCCATAAAATTACACAATAAACATGAGACTGTCCATATTTGATTAATCGATCCATTTAGTGTTAAAGGAATTTCATTTCTAACTTGTCTAAATTTTTTTACTCTTCTAATGGCTCGCTCGACATGAATCCTCACAGAAGCAATGGTCTGGCTTTCTTTAACTTCATCTTCAGATAATTGTGAACGACCTTCAAGAAATGAAGGTATGTTAAGTTCAACATCCAGTGGTTTCAAAAGGTCTTTAATAGTAAAGCCTCGGTCAGCCATGAGACTGTCTCCTTTTTCCCAAAGAATTGGATTGATTAAGCCGCAACGTTCCACAATTTCTTTGTCTGATATGGAACCTTCATAAAGCTGACTTACAAAAGTAATTGCTCCTGAAGGGGCAATACCAAGCAGTCCTTTATATGTCACATGGCTTTTATAATATGAGTACATGCTACTTTGAGTTGCCAATGATGATGGCCTCTGACAAAAGAGTTCAGTGCAATCAATAATACATCTCGTAGATGGATAAATTTCTTTAAAAACTTTTGGCATAGTTTCCTGGATTTGGGCTTTAGAAGGCCATATAGGTATTGAACCTAAAGTGAAGTACATTAAGTTGATCCATGTTATTATGTACCTTGATGTTGTTGACTTTGATATATCAAAAAGCCAAGATGTGTGATTTAAGCTGAAGCCACCTTTGAGCCACGTGAGTACTAACAGAAGTTGATCCTTAGGTCTAAGCTTCACCTTTGGTCCCTGTTTTTTATTTGTTGGTGATATTAACTTTTCTTTACTTTTTGTTTTTGAGTCATAAAATTTTATGTTGTGACAGTTTTCCTTGACATCTAGTAATATATATAACTCATTGAATGTGGAAATTGTTAAACCAGTTTCAGATTTAAATAACTTTTCATTTTTAGATAAATTCTCATGATTGTAACTATTTGTCTTTAGGTTATCAAGTTCAGTTTTAAGATATATATTTTCATGTTCAAGTTCCTCAATTCTTAACTTCAAACGTTTAATTTCCTTTTCTTTTTCATCTTCCTCGTTTTCATTACTGGTACTTGAACCAGAATCTGTAAAATAATTTTCATCTTCATTTAGCAATCGTTTTTTAGGAGATTTTCTCTTTGAATCTACTACTTCTGGTTTAAAAGAAAATATTTTTGGTACAGTTCCTTTCTTTAAAGTTTTTCTTCCTTGTCCCAAGCTAACTTTGATGTCTTTTGCCTCAAAATGAAATTCACAAAGTACAGTAGTCCTCTTTATTTGAAAATTATCTCCAGTACCTTTCCTTCTATATTGATTTATTATACGTTTCCACTGACGATAAAGCTTAGCATCTTTGGGTAGTGTAAAAAAACCAATGCCAGTTGGATTCATTTTACTGTCATACGTTCTACTTTTGCAATTTGGCATGCAGCAGTACACTCCCAATCCGCCTTTTTTAATTTGTTTTGGTCTAGAGGCAGACGAACCAGCATAATTTTCTGAACACTCCATTTTTATATTAAGCAATCAATTTCTCATAACACAAGAAACGCCATTTTCTCTTTCAAAGCACTTGCTGGCTGTATGTTTTGATTTTTTCGCAAGTTCCGCCTCGTTTTCATGCAGCGAAAAAAAATCTCGGGAAAGGTGTATTGCTGGGAAACTTGTTGTGAAAACCACTCTTTATAACTATTAGAAATGAATGATTTTGCTGGCTTGTTTACGGATATATCCAGTGGCTGAAACTTGTTCGTTAGGTTGTGAGGCACTATTATAACTTCGTAAAAATTCTTTCGGCAAAGTTTGAGAACAGCTTCGTTTTCCTGCCCCTTGAATGTATCGATGATTATTAACCATAGTTGCTCCTTTGGATACCTCAGATTAACTTTTACTTTATCCAGGTACGGAAAAGTAGTATCTTTAAATAGCTCCTTTGATTTTTCAGTATTTTACCAATGATTGTTAGAAAATGTAACATTAAAGCTAGTCGGAAAATCAAACTTTGGGAGGCATCTTTTTGTTTTCCCTTCATATATGAGCTGAATCGCGAGAAACTTACCAGTCATGCTGATAACAGAAGTAGCAGTAATTTGCCTCTTATCATCTATGCCTTTAATTGGGACACTTTTTGCTCCTTTTGGATTGAAAGTGTATTTTCTGGGAGATACTTAAGATAAAGTAGTTTGGTCCAAATATAAGATAAGATCCTTCGGAATATCATTGTCGTTGATAACTGTGAAGATTTTTCATTGAAATGTTAGCTTCTCTTCCTGTAAAAACTGTTCACTTGGCACGATTTTACCAGTCGTGCCTTTTCGTTTAGACCATGCCATTGATTTTAGCCCAGCCTTCTGTAATTACAAAATGACCAGCGAACTCTTTAAGCTTCGACGGACAGCTTGCCTTGACGACTCCAGTGCCAATTGCCATGATCATCTTTCTTGAAATAACACCTCCAGCCAGACGTACTCCAGTTATCACATCTTTCACTTTAAGTATAAGTTCGTTTGGATAAGAGGTTTGGTCTACCTCTCCTCTCGTGTACAGTAGATGAACCAGGGTCATTTTTATCCTTTTGATTCTTATTTTTCCAATTATTACTGCTGTTCGGATGAAAGTATTTTTTTGGATACTTTTTCTTGAATTTCTCCAATGATAATTTTGTACCATTCAAAAGAGCGTATTCTCCGACTTCATTCTTAATGTTACTTGGAACTGTTGAGTATTTCTTTGTGGTTTTTAATTGAACATACGCTCTTATCTCTTTATTAATCACGCTGGTTTCTGCTCCATTAACACTGCCAGATGCAGAAGTTAAAAACGTCGGAATTTTCTCAGGAGATTTTCCATTAGAGCTTTTCGATAAATATTTATAATAATCTCTCAAGTCTCATACCTTAGCCGTCGTGCTCCAGGTATTCTGTTTTTGTGTTTTTATTGTTAAAATGATGAAACAGAAAAGGAACCCAATTTCAGTCACTTTCCTCCTCGATAGGAATTCCCTCTTTTGTTTAAAAATATTTTGCATCACATAACAACGAAGATGGAGAAAAACGTATTATATTACGCTCTGTTGTTAAATTTCGAATGCATTCAAAAGTTAGAAAGTTTGTTTGCATTGATTTTTTTTGACAAGGCCACTTCGTTTATCCATGGTGGCAGTAACAATATGCTTTCATTCGACAGCAAAATCGCAGCCAGAAGATACCATGTTTATAAGAATACGACGTGGACAAATGCTAAAGCAGGTCCAAAAGTCCAAGTTCAAATCCAGACTAACAAATCCTTCAAAGAATTTGATCCTTATGCCTGTGCCATTAAAGTAAAGGGTGGACGTACAAAGGAGCAAGTTACAAAGGAGCAAGTGGTATACTAGAGCAAGTGTCAAAGGAGCAAGTTGAAATAGAGCAAGTTGCACCATGTACATCTACATGTACATGAATTATGTTATACTATGGTGTACATTGTATAGTTGGGCGTGCATTGCATACATGTACATGCATACGCAGATGTATGCACATGTACATGGACGGTGGACGTACATTGTAGCAGGATACCAATGTACAGATAGACCTTGTATATGTACATCCTATTGTATTGCAATTGGATGTTAGTGTTCATTATGACNAAGGAGCAAGTGGTATACTAGAGCAAGTGTCAAAGGAGCAAGTTGAAATAGAGCAAGTTGCACCATGTACATCTACATGTACATGAATTATGTTATACTATGGTGTACATTGTATAGTTGGGCGTGCATTGCATACATGTACATGCATACGCAGATGTATGCACATGTACATGGATGGTGGACGTACATTGTAGCAGGATACCAATGTACAGATAGACCTTGTATATGTACATCCTATTGTATTGCAATTGGATGTTAGTGTTCATTATGACGTCATATTGGATTTCGGTGTATTCAACCCCTTTATTAAGCTATGTTATGATTTATTGTTGTATTGCAATATAATGTACAGGCCAGGATGGCAGGCCAAGACGACGTCAAGGGAGAAGGCCTCAGTTGTTTCCACCAGATATGTGGAATGTACGCCAGCGCACCCAAGCCGGCATTCCACGTACTACGAATCAATTGGAAGGCTGGCATAACGCCGTTCAACGAATGTTTGATTCGCCACATCCCTCTATGTGGCGGTTTATCAAAGGAATCAGTAAGAAAGAATCCTTGCAGTATGCACATCTGCAGCATTATCTGATAGGAGAGCCTGCGCCAGTTCCAGCCAAGCGCTACAAGGTCATGAACACCAGGCTATCCACCATGATTGCTCGCCATGAGGCAAACGAGGTCGAATTGTTTGACTTCCTTAGAGGAGTATCATATAACTTGAACTTGAACGTTTGAAGAACTCGTGCATATCCTGTAGCTGAATCCTCGTAGTAAACATGCCCTTATAGCACTGTCTCGGTTTATCTGCAATGTGTAAATCTATACGATTGCCAATAATATGTAAATCTATACGATTACTAACCTATGTAATTCCGGCTACTATATTCGCTGACTCGTGTCAACTCACTTTTTTGCTCCTTTGACACTTGCTCGAACTAATTACTTGCTCCTTTGCCACTTGCTCCTTTTTAACTTGCTCCTTTGTAACTTGCTCCTTTTAACGGGAACCCTACAAAGTGTCACCAATCCCTGCAGGTGGACTTGAAGTATTACTGCTACTTACTTTTTCTGAGAAGGAAGACAGGATTTGTTCCACAATGAAAGACTTTGTCAAACATTTATTCGATTATAATTATACTGGGGAGCAGAAAAGCCAAGACGACGACAAAAGTGTCGACGATGACGAAATTGAAATTATAATAAACAAGAGCATGGCAGAAGAGGATGAAGAAGAAAAGGAAGAAGCTGAGAAGGAATCTGAAAATACCCAAGATGTAGCACCAAATGTCGGAACTTTTGATGAAGAGATAAACATTGAAATTGTAAACCAAAATTTGATTGAAATAGATTAGACTTTTGTCAAAATCTTATTGTTTTTTTCCACATCAGTGGTAAAAAAAAAGTCGGGAAAAAGTGACCAATGTAAAATATACAGGCGGTAAAAAGTGACTAAATTATTACCGATCAAATTTTTTGCCGACTTCTATATACGCCGACTTTTTTTACCGATAAGGTATTATTGAGACAGTATTCATGTCCTATCGGACGATGTCTATAATTAGATTCTCTGCTATCTTTCTCCTCTACATCTACTTGACAGTTCTATATTTAAAGTTCCAAAATACTCCTTAACTCTTCCCTTAATATGGTGATGACGCTACACTGTTTCCAGGTGTGTCAGCTTGAGTACTAACATGAGTTAACCTGTCCATATATCCCGATCGTGCATAACAGCATCAAAGTTTGATAGTTTAATACCTGAGCATTAGTAAACACTGTCTCGCCTCTTTTGTGTGACCATACCGTCTCAAAGCTTCTTTTTTAGATTTATTACCAAATCTCTTTATATCTTCACTTCCTCGGAGCTGTTACTTTCTCATCTTACCTAAATTTGTTACATCGAAGGAAAATTGAAACGTTCTAAGCTCTATGCTTTCAACCTGCACCAGTTCTCTCTCATTAGTACTGCTCTTTGTAAGCCTTCCCAGAAAAATATTTTTACTAAAATCTTGTATATTCGCCTTTCACTCTCCCTAGGAAAACTAATCTACAGTCACAATAGAGCAGCAATTAACTAACAAAGGTAAAATGTGGTATTCCAACAGAAAAAAAGCCTTTTTAGCTATTACGTCCTAACAAACATATCAGTGACAAGCAAGTAGCTTGAGTTGAAATCACTCCAAATATTTCGGGACAAAAACAATAAATACAGAAAAATATTAATGAAAGAGCTTTATGATATTATTTTTAGTCGCTATGGAAAATATTGTATTAAAAGAGCTTCATTATAAGTTTTATGGTTTATAAAAGAAATAAATAGGGTGAATATGAAAGTACTCTTCATTTGAGAATAGAAAATATATTTTACTCAGGGATGCCTCTGTATTTTTCCTCCGTCTAGGCTATTGCAAGCTCCAACAACTTTAGCTGCTTGTTCATACCCAGTTCAGTACAATTTATATTTTGCGCTAGGTTTTCCATGAACTCTCAATTTATTCCCTTTTTTCACATAAATACCTTACGGGAAAGGCCAGATTATCTGAAATAGCTAACTTACTTAAGTGTTTATTAAACTAAGAACTCATTTTTCCAATCTTGAGTGATAGTTGATAAAGACATTGGTTGTGAAAAAGACAAATTTAATTCTATACATAAACCACTCAAGGTTTGAGATGCCTCTAAGGCTTTTTTAGGAAACTGTAGATTCTTTTTGTATAGTTTCAGTCTTCTTGCTATATCATTACAGAAATGAATACAATATACCAAATTGGCTGCCTGTTTCATACTTTTCCCCCAGAATTGCCTTACATGAGTTAAATGGTCTTCTTTAGTTTAGTATTTCAAAGAAGAAAATAGATCAACTATGCTTTAATTATCCAAAGAGATTTTTATTTTGAAAGAATGCTGGTTTTATCCTCTTGTCAATAAAATAAATTTACTGGGTATCGCCAAAAGATTGTTTCCTGCAACAGTTGATCATATATATATACATACATATATATATATATATATGGAAACAGTTTTTTTGTAATATATCAATTATTAATATAAATCAATTTCACACGGTCTTCAAAAGGTCTACCACAACTCACGGTGGCTTATATTAGCTAGAATCTCTGTTTAATCCCAATATATGAATGAAATAGAAACAGATTAACCTATTTTGCTTCAAAGTGTTGGTTTTTCTATCACTGACCTCTATAATTTACTAGGTTTTTTCTAATTCTGGTCTCGAAAACCTTGGCTAACTCAAACAATCTTATTGGAGTTTAAATTAGGTATTAAAAGCTCACTTCTATTATCATTATTATTATTATTGTCATTATTATTATTAACAAACTTTTATACAGTACAATATAATATATATATTAAAAATATTATATTAATAATAATATTATATATTTATTATATATATATATTAATAATAATAATAATAATAATAATATTATTATTATTATTAGTAGTAGTAGTAGTAGTAGTAGTAGTAGTAGTAGTAGTAATGAAAATATTTTTAATAATAGCAATAATAATAACACGCATATTAATCCAAATTATGCTTAATTTTCTTTAAAGGGAAACAAAAATCCCGAAGATTATTACAAGTATCAGTGACTACTGAAATTCCTAATACTAATTAATAATATCAAATATTAGATTAAGTTGGAAAAGCTCACAAGGAAAATTATTTAAACATATTAACCCTCTTTTTATCAATTAGCTGCATGCTTTAATTTATGCAACATTTTTCAGTTTTTTTCACTACATGTTATCTAATTGGTACGTAACTGCAACTAAGAAAAGAGTATGAACAGCAGGTCCTATTCTATTTATTTTTCTCTATTATTTCGATTTGTTGTAAAGCCCTTTTTCATCCATGTCTCAACATAAATTGATTGCTAGGATTCCCTCTAAAACCTATATTAGCTCACCTGTGTTGCAATTCCCTTTTTTAACTTCATAATTCAACTTTTCCTTTTTCGTGTTTTCATCTTTGTAACTTATACTTTCTTATAAATGGTTTTCATTTGTTGCAATTTCTTTCCCTTCTTACATAACAACTTTTACCATTTCATGGTACAGTTAACAATTTGTACTTCTCTTCTTTCAACAAATTATTCACTATACAATTGAGAGTTTATTCATTGCCTTTTCTTTCTCCTTCAGTATGACAACTTATGCTGACTCTCTTAAGTATACATTTCAGTACCAAATACTAGAAAACTTCATCTAACGTCTATCTTATTGCATCTAATATTCTTTGTTACACTCCGTTTTTTGCTTTAGAATTCCATGAGAGACAAGGACCTGGGAAACCCCACGTGTGCCACAGTTGGCACACCAAGCACTTACCAATAGCATGTGAATACCTTCTTTAATTGGCTTTAAGCTCTCGTCTGGCACGCGTCATGGAGTCACACATCGCTAATTATGACGTAAAATTGTTAAAAAAGTATCGAGTGTATGAAATACACCAGTAACTTATTTCATCTCCCCTTTCACTCTAATTTACCTTTCGTTCTGGCTATTTAGTGAGTATTTACTTGGAAATAAATGTTTCTGAATGTCAAAAATTTTTCTGTGTGTTATTATTTGACTATCGAACTTCTAAGACTAAATTTGGTAGACCATCCTGTGGATTCGAAATTAACAATCTGACTCTGAACAAAATAAAGGAGCGCCCATTTATGATCAGGGTTGGTGGAAGGGATTACTTTGTAAAAACATTTTTCGGATAAAAAAATATCAGCTCACACTTCAAAAGGAATATATAATTGGTCTAGATCGATGATCAGACTATTTTACTTAGTTCTGGAGAGAAAAATACTGGGTAGAGGTGCGTCAGGAAAAATTTCGGGCTCTGAAAAAAAATCCAGGTCTCATTGATTATGAAATGCTGGCTCCCTAAGATTTGGTACTTCCACTTGTACATTTTTGCTGTGGATTCTGTTAACAGTTCCTAGACCTGTCTGAGTTCTTACTGATTTATTTATTTTTCCTGAATACAGTTAGTGTCCTCAAAATCATCGAAAAAGACCCGAAAACCTGATCACCGCAAATTTCAAGAATATGATATATGAATATGGATTCGTGGATCAAAGAGGAAAAGGAGTGTTTCTACTTCATTTACAGTAGATGCTCATTATTAATGAAAGAAACTGGAACTTGAAAGAGCAAAAGGAATGTATTTCTTTTTGGTAGGTCATACAGTGGTTTTATTACTGCAGAAAAGCTCGTGTATTTATTGCGTTTGACATGACCTTTCTACTTTTGAGCTCTTACCTTTCATCATCTTTTTTCTATTCTATGGATATTTGTGTCTCCTTGGAATCTGATATATCTTCTAGTTCGACTAAGAAGTAGTGTCAGTCATATATGAAAAAAACCCCACAGAACTTTTGCGACTAATGTAAAGTGATATCTCCTAGTCATTTTCTTTACGTCAATCTCAGTGTCATTATTAGCGTTGGTTAAAGCAATTGTGGAGACCTCTGAAAATTTTTTAAGGGCCTCCAAGATTTCTTCACTATTTTGGTAATCTGTAGGAAGAGAACTTAGTTTCTTGCTCTTTTATTAACAAAATTTATTTAGTGTTTTTAAAGATATTTAAAACCCAATTAGCAAAATATCTACTAGCAACTTCCTTCAGTCGTCACTCTTCAGTAAATCAAATTTCTCTGGTTCCAGTACACCAACTAAGTAAATGGTAAAGCTCTCCTAATACCAGTGTTGTACCCATTCAAGATGTTTAAGTCCATCATTTCCATGGTTATCAAACAAAGCGACCACATTCCACTTGCTCACGGTGAGGGTAGTTCTTCCTTTTAACTTAATAATAATTTTGACTTGAAATCTAAACCATATTGAAGATAATTATACTGACTGTTGCTACCAGGCCAGTATTGTGATAAGATAAACTATGTTTAGAGCCACATTTTCCAGACTCTCTATATAGGGTAAGAAAAATGAATCTTGCTAAGGATTGTTTGGCCGCAATAGTTTTTGCCGAGGACAAATACTGTCTCTGTCCTAGTCATATGATCATTGTTTCAATGTCACGTGAGAGCAGAGTTTGGTAAACTTGTTGTTTTCTCACCAACTTGTCACTTAGTCATGAGTGGTACAACAGATGATCATATCGTTATTGGATCTAGTAGTTTTAATAATAAGAACCCAAGTGGAAATTACCAAACTAAAGCAAAAGTTGGTTATCTAAATAAATGGTGTTGCTTATCTTTTTACTTGAATATATTAGCAGGAGTTACAAAATCTAGTGTTTGGTGTAATGGAAAGAAACTATGTAAGTTTACTGCAAGAACATCACCATGGTAAAACAAAATGCCATTTGGTGATGAAAATCTAAATGGTTTTGCTTGATTGAAAGGATCTATAGCATTTTTCGGGCACCAAAAAGAAAGAGTTATTTCAGATCAAGACATAAAATTGCATCATCATGTAATGTGTGAAAACTGGTATAAAACCGACCGCGATCCGATTACATTAAGCTAAAATTTATATGCACTATATCATATAATATGCTTAATCACCAATTTTATTTGAATTAGTAAAGAGATACTTATCAATATAACAAAAGAATTATATCCAAATGTTAATGATCAAATATTCAAAAGTGCTATGATTTATCAGCTGTTAGCATATGTAATACTGGACGAATAATTACCAATCGGTGATATCCTGAAAGAATACGATAAAGAAAACGGTTTAATTGGTCCAGGAGATAATAGTCTAATTCATGTATTAGAAAGACTGTACACAAACATAAGGTGTTGCCATATTCGTTCTGCTTTTCATGATGCTAATGGTAGATTTTACAATTATTATAAAAGAGGCCTTGGATATTATTATGTTATACCTTAAAATATAACACCAATTTTTTTCAAAAATCACTTCTTCTAGGTCACATACCTGGTTTCTGATGGAATTTATTTAATTGTAATCAATAAAAGATGTTTACCTTTTAATAATTGATTTATTTTAACATCTAATATTGTCTGTTTTCAACAAGGGTCTTTTCACATTTACTCACTGGAATATTCTCATAAGGTATATTAAGCATGTTGTATAATTATCTTAGAATGTAATCTAAATTAATCATCCATTTCCGAGTATCTTATGCTTGTGGTAGTATTTGTTCTATATCTTCAAATATTTTTAGTAGTTTATTTCTTTGATTTCAGTCAAATTGAATAGTATTTTTCAAACTGATTTAAAAATATTAAATTCGAAATGTGATACCGACGCTGGTAGATTGATTTTTTAAAATTTCTAGATATATTCTCATAGTAATAAATAACATATTTGTATCCACGAACGGAAGTACAACTAACACAAACAATCATGCCATCACCATTCATTAGTAACGATTTATTACAACAATTTTGTCCACTAGATTTTTGTATTTCTTCACTCACAGGTTCTTGTATTATTTTACTAGATTCATGTATTTCTTGTTGCAGAAGTCACAAGTGAAGTTACCTTGATCGATTAGCGCTGTTTACATCATTATTGTACCTACTTTCTTTTTCTCATTGGTATGTTCTATGATAAGAGTATAGAAAATGATTGACCAACTTAACTGATAAACTTGTCGACTTACGTTTGCCACAAACATTACTTAAAAAGTTTACAAATATTACTGCATTGTTATGACTCTAAACATATTTTGAATTCAAAGGAAGCTTAAACATGATTGAAGTTGTCTGTGAGTCATACAATGGAATATAAGCTATGCATAGGGACATCAAATCACTCTTTTATTATTGGTGTATTAATCCAAATTGTGTTTACAAAATTGGAAATCCGCTTTCAAAAAAACGAGCGTGAATTGTCTGTCTGACAGCACACATAGTCTGTTGAAATTTCTGCTGAGCCTTGGACCTTTTGTTGATGGTCAGTACAGATTTAGAGCAACTCGCTCAGCTGGTGATCTTTTGAAGGTCATTGCGGAACGTATCTATAGGTTTGCGAAAAAGGACGATTAAGGACAGCCTATAGATACGTCCAAGGCATTCGATAACATGTGGTATGCTAGCTTGATGCTAGGGTTTTATGTATCATTCATTGTTACAAAGACCGTAAAATGCATGTTATGCTTGATAGAATTACGTCTGATGAGTATTCTATTAATACTGGCATTCCACAAAGTGCTATTCTTGGTCCAAACCTCTTCTTTCTTAACGTCAATGATCTTTCTGCTAGCTTGTTTCAGGTCTCAACATTCATGCTGACAACACTCTATTGTACTCTGGCATTTGTCACAAGACAACCCAGTAGGACCAAGCCCAACTAGTTGATGATTTAAAGTTTGACTTATACGACTGTCAGAGATTGAAGATGGAAATGGCTGCCTTCCTTTACTTGCACTTGCTTAAGTAGAGCATAGAAATGTAGAAATGGTTGTTGATGCACTTTTATTAAAATTTGGCCATAAATTGAATTGGGAGTATATACTCCCTTTATCACAGACGACAAGATATAATATCACACAAAAGCACCTCACCAGGGTTTACAACTGCTCTTTAATCTTGCTTTTCCGACTGTTGTATATACTAAACAGCAGGTGCACAGAAGGCGCATAAACCCTTTCAAAAGATGCAAATTGCAACAAAAAAATATTACACCATACTGACGTAATTTAATACTTACAACAGCTTTTCACTATTTTTTCTCTCTATTTTTTAGAATGATGATAAAACATCCCTGAATCTCACCAACGCAAGAAAGAAGATTTTCACATCAGCATTTATATTTTCGAGGATTATCTGCATTTTTAACGACAAGCACGACTTTAGAAACATTCCAGAGAAGATCGGACAGGGAAAGGCTAAAAAGGTAGGATAACAAGGAAGACCCCTCAGAGCTACACTTTTTCAAGAGAACTAGCGCAGTCTAACCTAAGCCATGGGATTTCGTTTAATCAAGGTAACAAATAATGTTTGCAACACTTAATTACGGTAGAGTCCAAACTTTGATAAGCTTGCAAAGAAAATCCAGTCAAAAAAGGGCCAGTGCGATTTAGGAAAGAATTAGAAAAAATATTCTAGCAAAAAGATCAACCTTATTCTTAGTGGATATGAAAGTGGGAAAGTCATCAATAAGACGAAAGTAAATGGAATTGTCAGAATGCAAAACAATATTGAAATTCTTCAATAGAAAGATCAATTTTTACATCATTGGGAAGAAATGGGGTCACAATCTTGCTCAGCAAAACAACAGTGAGCATCAGAAATCAGTCTTTTACAAACACTGCTAGTCCGTATTAAAGAGATGTACGAGTCATCCTTTCCATCACGTTGAAACTGAATATAGAAATAAATGAATAGTGGCAGAAGAACAATGAGCAGAACCACTGAGGAGAATGAGGTTTAGCTGTGTACCTGCAACTAGTTACAAATGAGGTACAAATGTCTTAATACCAATCTGAGCCTATTATGTGATTTCTGTTATAGCTTCAAAAGTTAATATCCTAAGAAGTTAATGCTAAGGAATATCACCAAGAAATTATTAAAATTCATCCCAGTTAAGATAATTCAATTTAAAAATTCTTACGGTAAGGTGGCTTGTCCAACATGTTTGAAACAGTTGCCTTAACCTCTGCAGTGACAACAGTATTCAAAAGGAGGTAAAGCTGAAACCGTACAACAATAAGGAGAAGAAGTTGAAATGAGATCTCAGAGACAAGGTTTTCTTTATCTTGAATCAGGGAATCTTGTTAAAAAAGCAATAACTTGTACAAGATAATTAACAAAAGAATAGCTGTGTGTAACTTCTCCAGATCTGTCAGTTTGACTTGGAATGATTCAGCTAAGTCATGTGATGAGCATTAAAATCGCCAAGGACCAAATGTTTAGCAGTATGATGCTTGTCTAGAGTCTTGCTAATGGATTCTGATACTGTCTTAATAACTAAGGAAGAATCAGAAGAGGGAGACCAATACAGAAAAAGTAGGTAAAAAAAGGCTTGAAAAAGAGACAATCTAAATCTCATGAGAGCTTTATCTTTAGATTCAAGTTTTTGTACTGTAACAGCTAGAAAATGCTGTTCAGCAGATATGGCAAGACCATGAAGTGGAGTAGTAAAGACCAGTCTAAAAAAAGTAACTAGCCATCATCCTGTTTAGTAACACTGTCATCGAGGGTTGTCCTACAAAGAGTAGAACGCTTTTACAGAAGAACAGTTGGGACACAGACCTCTGATATTTTTGAAAGCAAAGTAGATAGCATTTTTTAGAGAATGCAGGCTTTTTGTTCTCTGTAGAACCAGCTCTACACCAACTTGAAACTACACTTTTGGATAAGAATTTATCCTTGGTTCTGAAAGCTCTTTCAGCTTCATGACTATTGAGCGTTTGCTTAGAACTGGGAAGCCATTTTGCACAAGCCGCTGATTGGATGGAACATAACGAGTTGATTACGAATATGAAAGCCAGTAAGATTCAATATATGACATTTGGAACTGCTCAACAAGTGAAAAAGACTGCAGAACTCAACATTTCGTATAGGAATAAATCAATGAATTGCACCACCAAATATAAATACCTTGGTTTGAATCTTGATCAGACGTTAAGTATATCTAATCACTCCGTTGCTACTTACAAGAAAGCGTGTGGCCGTCTCTACCTACTCCAACGACTTCGACCGCAACTAACTGTGAAACCTGCAGTTACAACTTACTAAAAAACGATGTTATTACTATTGTTTACGTATTGCTCAATTATCATCTCACAGACGAGCAATACTCACAAGCAAAAGATACGATCTTTCGAAGAACGAGCTCGAAAGATAATCAAACTGGTAACTGTATTTCCAAAGATTGACGAAGTAACAAAGAAAAAGGTATGCGTTAACATGCATAAATGCTTGCATGGCGACACTTGTGAGTTTTTTCAGGACTATTTCGAAATAATGAGAAATAATACTCGAAACACTGGACAAATACTTAGAATTCCTAAAATAAGACTTGAATCCACTAAAAAGACCTTTTCCTTTTATGGGACAAAATCCTTCAATGAATTGCCCATTAAGACCAGAACTGCCCCAAGTCTTAAGGAGTTTTTAACTAACTTCTGATTTTAATTCTTTAGTTTGACAATTATGCAACATGTATTCAAAATTTACTTCTCCACCTTGACTTTTGTGCCTCTGCTTTTGAATATATGTTGTATACGATAGTTTTTAGATTTTATAAATAAATACATTTTTTTAAAATTCCACTCCAGCTTAACAGGACAAAGTGGTAGAACAGAATTTGTATATAGCTTGTTTATATCTTATTTTGAACTTTTAATCCTGTAAAAATATTCGTAGTAATAATAGTAATAATAATAATTCTTTTCGTCGGAACTGTGATGAAAAAGTTTTAATAGAAATACATGTCTGAAAGCATCATCAAGATCCAGACCAAAAACAGGCTGACTGAATGAGGGATATGGTGGTGGAGGTGGTATTGAAAGGAGCTACAGAAAACAACACAACTTGCATTTGAAAATGAGAAGCGAAATAACAAAAGTTATACTACCACCTGTATTTTTATCGATGTTTCAAGAAGTGTTACCAACTAAGGCTACAGAACCCTTCTTTCTTATGAGACAGACTTTGGCGCAATCCTGATGCCTTACCGTGGCTAACCTGCGCATTAACCGTTAAAATTTAAAAGCTTATATGCAGGAAATCCCTGGTGTTGCTTTATATTTCAAAGAGGCGATAAAGGAAAGCCAATTGAGGTGGTCCAAAAGTACGCTTCAAGTTTTAGTACCAGCTCTGCTCTCATGTGACATTGAAACAGTGACCATCAAACTGGGACAGAGACGGTATTTACCCTCGGTAGAATTTCAAACAATTAGTTCCAGAATTTATACGTTAAAAATAAATAATCTATTTAAGGTTATTTTATGTACAATTTGCTAGTTAAATAATTTTTTTTAATCCTTGAAGGCATTGCTTATTTATTACTTACTAATCCGGGCAACACCTGGGTAGCCAAGCTAGTGTTTTTCCTAAACAAAAATCTTTAAACTTTTATTTTTAAGATTTTTAAAGAAACTTTATAGTTTCGTAAAATCCCAAGTGCATGGAGAGACTTAAAAGTTTACTCAACAGGGGAAAAAGAGCTTAAACATTAAAGAAAAAGGTGGCATCTGAAGGAGAGAAATCTCAAGAAAAACGTTACGACAGTCTACAAAGATTAGTTAGACGTGTTTCCAGTGAATAGGGATACAATCTCAGGAAGAATCGAAACAATGCCAATAAATTCTAAAATAAACATTAGGTGGGGGAATATGAGAAAAATACTTGGTCATAGGATAAGATCTCTACAAGAAAAGCAAAGCATAAAAGAACTTGATCAGAGTCAAAACAGATAAAAGGAAGGAGTATTGCAAAGTTAACAAAGAGAAAAGAAAAGGCATGAGGAGAAGCAAGGGTGACGCATATCAGGATTTGAACGATAATCTTTAACTAAGGAATGCCAGAAATGTGTATACGGCATGGAAAAACAAATGGATAAAATCTAACAAAAGGTGTCGAAGGCCATTCTCTAAAGTGCGAAAATGAATTCCTGAGCAGACGAGAAGAATATTATGAGAAACTAATGAATAATGAGAAGGCAAAAAAGTCAAAGAAGAAAGCAGTGAAGGTTATCAAGGAGCAACAGAAGAGATCAATCAGGACGAGACTAACCATGTTCTGAACAAAATGAAAAACAAAAAGGCAGTGGGTTCAAAAGGCATACATTCAGAAACCTGAAAATGTTTTGAGAAATGAACAATTCCCTTTCTGATGTTAAGTTTTATTATTTTTGTAGCTTCAAAAGAAATGACAGATGTAACAATAACGAAACTGTGGACAAGATTGACAGATAAACGAAAAGAAAATGATCTGTGATTAATCAAGTGCAGTTCAACTACTTGCTACCAAGTAGCACAACAAATGCAATTTTAACATTCCACATGTTAGCAGAGAAGCTTCGAAAGGGATCGATTGAGCTATATTGTGTTTTAATTGATTTGGATAATTTGTACCATAGGAAAGCACAAGAAGAGGGTTGGTATTTTATGAGAAGAGAATGTATTAAGATCAGATTCTTGCCAGGGAGAAATTGAATATACGGAGCAAGATAGTGGTTATAGCTTGGGGAAGATAGGACCATTTAACCAAGGGGCTGGTAATCTATGGGCCCTGTGTTACATGTGGCAACCCATTATATTTTTAGCGGGCCCCAGAAGCATGCAGCAAAAAAGGTTTTTAAAGTCTAAAAATTTACTAACTTGCATGTGTCGAAGTTAACTTAAACTGAGACTTGTACACTTTGTGTCAAAAAATCAGCCGTTTGTTTTATTAGTCCAATACTTACTGTAGACGCTCTGTTAAAACTGATGTCCAGTCCTTTCATAAACATTAATTTCCTTTGTGCAATCATCATCACCATCATCATCATCATCATCATTGTTCGATGTCAGTCGAGATAATGGATTGAACAACTTTCCTCCAGTAGTCTTGGTCTTCCATAGCTGCTTTAAGGTCTTGACCTGCTAAGGCAGTATCTAAGAAAGTCAATTTGTCAGAGCGCTTTCAGATGGATTCGGGTTTCCAGAATATTAGTGATGAAATCACTTCTGAAGTTGCTCTTTGGCAATGGCCTGCAAATTGTACTCTTCTAGATTTGACCAAACTAGATACTTCTTTGGACGTAAGGGGCTTTCGTGTGATTTTGTCACCAAAATGAGATCTGACGAGTATAGGTAGTTTGCAGCTAATATATTTGGGACATTGAAAAAATTGAAATATTTTCTAAGTTTTGATCAAGAAATATTTGTGAACGAAGTTTTTCTTGCTTGAAAATCAACAGGAATAAATAATATAGGTCTTCTTTGACTGACATTAATTTGTAGACAATGACAATCTCAACACGACTCATGAAATCAAAAGAGTGTGCTGGCTAATATGTAACTGCACATAAAATAATTTTATGAAACATTTTCCGTGTGTTACTGTTATTTTAGTTTTAATCATTTACACTTCGCATTGAATAAAATGTAATGTTAAGTAATGAATGCGATCCGTTATAAAAGGTACTGTCCTTCACTAACTACAATCCTCTCGAGGTGAACCCCGAGCCAAAAAATTTGCCCTGTTTATGGTTGTTGCATTGGGATTCTACTTTTATTCCACTCTTCTTTGCTGTGGAAATGGTCGTCCTAACCGACACATTCAAAAAGAAATATCTAGCAAACATGATATTTGCAGATGAGGTAGTGATTGTGAATGATATCAAAGGGGGAAGTAGGAGAAGAATGAGGAAAATGAAGAAAAGTGCAAGGGAAAAGGAGGGCGCAAAGACAGTCGTACTAAGACCGGGTATATGTGCATCAAAGGAACCAGGACTTATACCACCGACAACAGTTACTGGTATAATGCCTTAGAGATAATTAGATTCAAGAAACTTGGCTAAACATTTCAGGGTGCGGAAGAAAGTGAACAGGAGGTAAAAAAAGGATTTAAACTGAGTGTAATAGTGGGAAAAAGACAAAAAGTGTAATTTATAACCTAAGAGTGTGAATAAAGATGACGGAGAGAAACCAAGGTGGAGATAGGGGACGAAGTGCTGAAGCCAAATGCCTCGACAACATCCAAGCAGATGTCGGGGCGGGGGTTGTTGTTAAAAAAATGGGAAAAAGATCGCACCAATAAGCTATAAATAGAAAATATTTAAAATTTAGGCATAAACAGTTAAAAATAGCGCCTAACTTACTAGCGAAATTAAAACTGCAGCGCTTTTTAGAATGTTTCACAGCAGGGTATTACCTTAGGACAGAACTCCATCCACAATTTTTCATTTTTTAAATCTGAAACTGGACATGCTATGAATTTTGAGTGTCTCACCATTCCTGTCCAAATCAAGTCAAAGCGTTTTGCCACTTTTGGCATCTTACATTGACTTCTCGTTTTAATAATCTGAAGTGTTTTATTTCAACGAACTTTTCACTTAACAAAATTTATTAAACAGGAATACATCCATTAATACATTAAGGATGATTAAAATAAGTAATGCATAGATTTGTTTGTTGAGGTAAAGTAATCTGCCCAACTTTTCAGGCTGCATTTCCATGGTGAAATTGGGAGATAATATTAGAATAACTTTTAAGACTCTTCATTGTCAACATTTTTAGTTGGGGTGATACCCTAAGTAACTAAGAGACATAGGATATCACCCATCTTTATATTACATAATTAAAAAGAGATTCTACAATTTTTATAGGAAGGTTGAAATTGTTCTCAAACAAATTGAAAATGTGTTTGTTTATTAACGCTTATTGTTTTGGGGATTTGGCAACATATTAAACACTTGACGTAAGTATATACAACTAACATTACATTTAATCTTAATCCAAACATTTATGTACTACTTTGCTTATTTAGTATCTTTTTCCACTTAGCAATGCAAAATACACGAGAAGCTTAGTATAATGTTGAATTGTATACTTCCGATATTTCGCCCTTACAGCTACAAACATTATAAAGAATGCTTGTCACTTATTACGTTCTTACCCAAAAGGAAATGCACAAGTTAAAGCAGTGTAGTGTTCAGTAAAGCGGTCCACTATTTCAATACATTTTACATAGCACTAATAACGTCTATTAACTATAATGAATATAAACACACAAACACCTGCACTTTCCTTTGACTATTAATTTTTTTTCTGGTCAGAAACCGTACAAGGCATTAGGCCACTAAGTGAATGAAAGTATGAAAAACGGACAGAATAAATAAAGTTTAGCCAAGAAATACGAGTTACCCTTAGACTTAAAAAACGTTTAAGTCATATGATGGAGGAAAGCTACATTGCATATCGTTACAAATAGACAATACTTAGGCAAGCGAAAAACAGAGATGGGGATAGTCGATGACAGGAAAAATACAAGGTGAGAAAAATTTCAAAGGGTAAATTTTGATCCTTAAGACAGTAAAGCACACCTCTACGTCAATGGAAGTTTTGCGGAACAACTACGTTCGGACTTGAAATCTGGCATTTAGAGTCTGTATCTGCCATAGATTAAGTTCCCTGTGTTAAACAACTTAGTCACAAGACGACTGAAGTTGGTCTTTCTGAGGTATAAATTTCCTGGATCTGTTTACTCGTTTGGTGTTGAAAGTACATTTACTTAAATGATATAGTCTTAGGATTGTATTTTTTCATCATTCCATTTAAATAATAATGGGTCGGGTTCTAAATGATGATTATCCTTTTAATTCGATATTTGGTTACCGATAAATGACCTTATTCATCACGGTATTTAAGTTTACATTTAGAATACTTTTTAACACAGGAAGAAAGACTAAAGGGACTGAGAGTAAGTGAAGTAGACAATTAAGGAAGAATTGTAGTGCGAGAAAAATGTAATATTTTGGGTATTTGAATAAAGACAAAAACATCTCAAGGGTATTTTAAACAGTGAAGGTTGAGGGGAGAATAACTTGGGGGCAAGCAGAGACTAGAATTGATGGAGGATATCAACAAGTGGGTAGGGGATCCAGGAGAAAAAAGGGGGTTTACTTCTGCCACACAATACATTAAGAGGAGGATGCACACTTGGATGCAACACGATTACAACACCCTGCCATTTCGAAGATGAAGAAAATCAATACCAAAAAAAAAAAAATCCAAAAAGAGTTTGGTAATGTTGTGTCTCTTGGTTGAATTAGTATTTATCTGTTTGCATTAAACGTAGTCCTTACAAATACCATTTATAGTATTTTGAGGACCACATATAGACATCATTTAAATATAGGAAAAAATAGCGAGTTCCTTATGGCCACAAATAATACCTTCAAAATCATACCAAGGTTGTGAAAGACATACCTCAATAGTTTTGTTTCGTTTTTTACGTACAAAATACAGGTATATATATATATATATATACGTAATTAATAAGATAATAATTAATATTAACAATATACGAAGGATAATATAAATGAAATACTAATTGTGACTAGTCACACAAAATAATTATGAATCTGATATCAATTTTTCTCTATGACTGAATTCGTTTATCTATGTGAACATGAAATGTAATATTGTTATTGATATTTTTTTCTCTTTTGTTTGATATTACAATATTAATATTAACCTGCTGTAGTCAAAGTAACCACTCTATTACAACCTAAACATTACCATGAGGTATTTATTGATAGTTTTGTACTATATTAAAATTATTGAACATCCTACAATGAAACATATTCCGGGGTTTCTTAGTTCTTACAAATTTTAGGACAGTTTTAAGTTTTTTGGATTCAAACAAAACACTCTTGATTGCCAACAAATTGTTACAATTATTATTTAAATCATTCCAGATTGCCATATCTACCTCTTGGAAAATACATGAAAATGCTTTATTCTTATGGAACTTTCAAGTATTTCATTCAGCAAGTCCCTATTTCAGTTTGGAATAAGTATTGCAAATGTGTGAGATAAATGTGAACAACTGGAAAAAAATATGTTTAAAAACAAAAGCAGAAAATATACTTTACCAATAAATTAATGACTTGTGTGAGAACCTTATTTCATAACGCTCACTGATTTTTTTTTCTTGAAACTATGCATTCTTTATTTTTATGGTTTCCTTGGGTCGATCAAGGACAAAAATTGGAAATATCAGGTTCCGTGTGCAAGCTATTGTTCCTTACATACCTTCAAGCAGGGTCAGGAAAACGTCGGGCTAGAACAATGGCCCAATTTGGAAAACAATGAAAAAATTTCAAGTTGTCACAGGATGAAAAGAAACTTACCAATAAAAAAATTCCTATTAAATATTGCATTGAATTTACTGCTGGCTAAAATCAATTCTTAAACATTTCAAACAAAATTTCAGGCTATCTATTGAAACTCATATTCCAAATTTTTTTCTTCTCACTTACGATATTGGCAGAACCCACTGTTTTAAGACCTTGGACACAAGGGGGTCACTCGGGGATCAAAGTCACAAGGACGTTCTCGCCCTTGTAGCTTTGATCCCCGAGTGACCGCCTTGTGTACTGAAACCATAAAAAGCGACAAGAATGGAAATTTTAGTACATTTTTGAAGACTTCATTACCACAATTTCTATTAAACGCCCGTTTCTATTAAATGCCTATATTCTAATAAACGCAGTCTTGTACAACGCGCGTTTATTTTAGTACTTTTTATGGTTAATAATCGTGTAAGGCATAAATCCACGAAGTGTATGAAATTGTAAATAAGAAAAAAGACGGGAAAAAAGGCTAGGCGATGACATAAAGATAAGAAAAATAGGATGTATGACCTTAGACTTAAAAAGCTGAAGATAACAAGTTTCCAGGTTTGTGTAGAGCCAGTAGTATTACATCTCCACTCTACACTCTTGGATGTCAAGTCAGTCTTCGTTTCAGAGATCCTTTGCAAACCCTGAACTGTGAAGGTCTGCCGGGTACTAGGAGTCATTCGTTTTAGTGAAGTTATTATAAAAATTTGAAAATAGAAATAGATACTCGGACTCATCACGTAGATAGAGACCATCAGCATACCGACTAACGGAGCCCTATCGTGATGGGGTATAATTAAACGGAGCAAGTTACAACCATAGCAGTAATAATAATCTACATAAAATATCAGTAAAGACTGCAGGTATATGAATAATACTAAATGTATGTGTCCGTATAATTACTTTTATTCATACAACAAATTATAATTTCTTTTCTTTTTGAAACATTTGTAACGATATAATTATTTATTTCTCTTAGAAAATTCTGCATGCAAAACTGTTTGCAGCTCACTTGTTTGAGATCAAAGGAATGGATTTTGCCATCAAAACTATTACTAAGCCACGCCTTTGGTTATTAGTTCAAGTTATTCAAGTAGGAAATTTCCACCGGTATATGATCAACCAACTCTTTACAGCATATATTTTTTTCTTTTTGTATATGCCAATGAAAAATTTATCATATTGCAACACTTCTTGATACACAACAAGTTTTTCTCCTTTATATTTTATTTCTCCGGGTATTTTTATATACGTGATGAGATCGAATAAGATTTTTAAACAATTCTGTCATTGATTTCAAATTCTCTTAAAACAAGAGCTCTTCTCATTTTCTGTACTCCAGCTTGCCTAATTTTATGCTTATTCTAACTCGTGACTTAATTCGGAAAAAACGATAAGTGATGACCATTGTTCTACAAATATCAACTTTCCGTGTTTTTTTTAACATGCGTGAGACTATGTCCAAAATTGATTATGTACGTAATCAACAGATTATAATGAGTAATGTCATAATTTTTTTTATTCTTTTGTTGTAAACAGTTTAAATACAATGGTTTTGTTGATAAGTTTTAGTCCAGATACAAACAATAGAAAGAGATAATAGTTATCGTGAAAAACAGCGCGTGTTATGTACCGTTGTAAGAAAAACAGCTTGTAACTCAAGTTCTTGCAGCCGACTGCTCCGCGTACTGGATCCAGAGAACATATGGATTCATCAGGAGAGAATCTGCTCCGTTTCGGGGCCTTCCTCTCAACGGATTTTGTGCACACCTGCCCCCCTCACTGACATGAGGATCCATTCACTGTGTCGACTGCACTCACAGCCACAGTTGATGTTATCTGTGGGTTGTTGATGACCTTTGTTGTTGATTATCTCAGGAATTCTGGATATGTTTGATGTCATTTTTCTAGCCAGTTGGCGTCATCTCTCTTCAACCAGATCCAGTGGCTTGCTTTCCCAACTGTGTGTGGAATTTCCTTTATTGTGTTATTTCTCTGCTGATTGCTGAGACCAATTTTGGTCAGCCACTTCCGTAGCCTGTCACCAATGAATCCCCTGCAGCCAACCTCAACAGACAGATGTGTTGACTTCCAACCGGCTTCTTCGCAACTTTCAAGTAGCTTCTCGTAACGGTCGTCTTTTCTCACCTGCGCTGCATCTATGTTATCTTCATGCGGGACCGTCACTTCAACCAGATGTACAATTTTCTTTTCAGTGCACCAAACAACAATATCCGGTTTCTTTGGCGTGGGTATGGGGAAGAATCGTTCACATCCAGATAAATCTGCAGCAATTTCCCATGTGCCCCTCCAATTCTCATCATCTTTCAATTCTTGTTTCTGCTTATGGTGAGCACTTTGGCCAGAGTGGATGAACGTAATGTGGTGCTTTTCGCCTGGCTTCTGAGGTATTCTCCCATTATTAATTGCCTCTACCTGTTGTTCTGTGACCCGGTGTATAATTTTCAGAACTTCATTGTGCCTCCAAGTATATCTTTCCAAAGCCATTGTACAGTTGNAGATGTACAATTTTCTTTTCAGTGCACCAAACAACAATATCCGGTTTCTTTGGCGTGGGTATGGGGAAGAATCGTTCACATCCAGATAAATCTGCAGCAATTTCCCATGTGCCCCTCCAATTCTCATCATCTTTCAATTTTTGTTTCTGCTTATGGTGAGCACTTTGACCAGAGTGGAAGAACGTAATGTGGCGCTTTTCGCCTGGCTTCTGAGGTATTCTCCCATTATTAATAGCCTCTACCTGTTGTTCTGTGACCCGGTGTATAATTTTCAGAACTTCATTGTGCCTCCAAGTATATCTTTCCAAAGCCATTGTACAGTTGGAAAGGATATGCTTGAGTGTACCAGACTTTCCACATCTACATGTGAGATCATTAGAAAGGTTCCACCTTACAAGGTTTGATGGTGATGGTAACACATCATAGGTTGATCGAAATTAAAAAGCTCAGACGGGATGTACTCCAACTCCATATTTCACTCCAGCTTAACTTTCTGTGAATTACATTCTCTTCCCAACGTGTCACCTGCCCTTGATGAGAGCATTGGATTAAGTCCAGCTCTCTCCTTTCAGCCTCAACTTCTTTTGCCCTCGAGCTAACCGCTAATCTTCGTTCTCTTCTGGTCATTGTGGAGAAGGGCTTGAATGGGTCACAACCCACTCTGCTGTTACCAGAATATACAGTTTGATTACACTGCTGTGAAATCAAGTGCCAGTAATCTCTAAGATAGGAAAGTAGTACAATATGATAAAGAAAACAAATAATAGCGCAGAATAAAATATTAATGAATTTCGTAAATGTGTTCATGAATGGGTTAAATGGCAATATGTTGTTACCTATGAAAGCAAATAGTGACAACGGACTTGACGGTAGAAGACGAAGGCTAACAGGAGTTAAATTAGAGGAAGATGTGTTGCAATGGACACCCAAACCTTCACCTGACGTCCATTTTGTTCTAAGGAAGTTACGTTCAAAGCAAAATTACGGACAATGAGAAGTTTGAAAACAACGAGGCCTTGAAAAACAGTTTCACAGTCAGTAATGCCTGGCTTTCAAATTCATACGTCGCAATCTTTCTTTACGGAAGAGAACAACAGTAGGACAAAAAGGACCGTCTCATCTTAGGGTAAGTTACAAAGATTAAAAGAAAGTTATTCACCGAAGTGTGTAATGGTGAAACTGATGAGTGGATGAACATAGTGGAAACCACAACCGTTAATGGCACGGGTTCGATATATATACCGCATAAACCAACCGGAAATGAAAAATTACGATTCATTTCTGTTTACAACTCAAAAAGCGGAAGGCACGACGATGAAACCATTATTATCATCATCATCATCATCATCATCATCATCATCATCATCATCACCTTCGGCGTTTCCCTTTCATGGGCTGCCATAGCGATTTGGCTCTTTCCATTTGCGTCGGTCCTGTGCATCGTCATCTGACAGTCCAATTCTAATAATTTCATTATTCACATAGTCTCTCTATCTTCACTTTGATCTTCCAAGTCTTCTCCTGCCTGGTAGCTCAATATTAAGGACACATTTCCCAATGTGACCATCTTCTATCTATAGGACATGTCCGTACCACCTCAAATGTGGCTCTGCCAGTTTTTCTGCGATGCCACATACCACGATGGTGCCTATAATCCTCTCATTTCCAATCGTATCCCTTCTTGTAACTTCAATAGACCACCTTAGCATGCACAATTTTGCTGTCTGCAAGATTTTCTCAAGACTACTGGTTAGTGGGGTGATCTCTAGCCCATAAAACATGGCAGACCTTACCACCGTCTTGTACAGCTTCCTGTAAACCTTGATCAGCACTCTTTCATCACACAGAATTTCGGTCCTGTTCCGGAAGCTGTTCTACTCCGCCTGGGTCCTTTTCTTTACATCTTTACCACTACCTCAAGTTTGTTTGATAGTGGACCCGAGGAACTTGAAGTACTTTACTTCTGGCAGTTCATCATCACCGATTTTGATCGGCGGTGCCTGGTATTTCCTGATTATGCAGAGGTATTCCGTCATTGCTCAGCTCACTTTCAACCCAACGTCCCTTCAGTGCATCCCGCCATTCTTTCAGCCTCTTGTTCAGCCTCTCCTTTTTCCTTATTGATGAGCAAGATGTCATCTGCAAACACCACATTCCATGATGCACCCCACGTCGCATCTTCTGTTAGTACATCTTCCACTTTTGCAAGGAGTAGTGAACTTAGAGCTGATCCCTGGTGAAGTTCTACTTTTTACATTAAAAGCTTCCGTCTTTCCTGCTGCACATCTGACACCTGTCTTACAGTCTCAGTACATTTCTTGTACCGGTCGACATAATTCTCTGGCACTCCTTTTCCTCTCATACAATAGCATATTTCATCTCTGCGGACGCTGTCATGCGCTTTTTAAAAGTCTTTGGATACGCAGTGGAGCTGCTGTTGACCTTCCCTGTGCTTTTCCGCCGTCATTCGCAATGAAAAGACAGCATCTGTTGTGCTTTCCTTGGGCACAAATCCAAACTGTTCTTGGCTGATGTCAGTTTCTTCTTGAATTCTCTTATCCATCACCTTCTCCCAGACCTTTATGGTGTGACTAAATAGCTTTATCCCTCTGTAGTTGGAGTAGCTCTGAACATCGCCTTTGTTCTTGTATATGGGAATTGTGTGTTTTTGTTCCACTCGTCCAGCAACTGCTCTGTGTAAAGAATAATGTTAAAAAAACTTGTAAGGAACTTTATTCCGTAGTCTCATAGATGTTTTCAGGTTTCCACTGGCATGTCATCAGGACCAACTGCCTTACCATTCGTAATTTTAGCAAGCTTCATAGTCACTTTGTCTCATGTGATGGGACTGACATCTCTTTCTTGAACTGGTCCACTATTTTCCCGATCTTCCCTGAGGTTCTCCATATTTATTAGATCTTCAAAGTACCCCTTCCACCTCTCCAAGGTTTCCTTTTCCGAATGTAATATAATACCGTTTTTTTCTGTCATCATCTTCATGTGCTGTGTGTCTTGTGCATCCTCGTTACTTTGCTTGGTTAATCTATAAACAGATTTGATTCTGTCATGTCTCCATATTGTTGTACAGATTATCAAATGCATCTGATTTCGCTTTTGCTACTTCTCACTCTTTGCCTCCTTATATACATCTTGAGCCTGTTCTGTTCCAATGGTTCACCACTTCTTGAAGGTTTGATTCTTTTTCTTTACATTTTCTTGTACCTCTTCATTCCACCACCAAGTTTCCCTCCACGACGATGAGGTCATTCACTGTTTTTTAGAGTGCTAATAGAGTGCTCTAAACTAGGAATTGAAATACTGTTGTATAGTAGCACCATCCTAAAAATGTGAATGTACCAAATACATTTTGGCACACGACATAATCTAGAATAAGCCTTTTAAAATTTGTAACTAGTCTAGCTTCTTGGATTCACTATTACATTGAAGCATAAAATATGAAGCCTATATCAAGAAGTTTGATCATCATTTGGATTTTTAAAAACAGGGACTTCACAGGGTAAAATATAGGTCTGGAGATCATGTAAAGAATATACGCTGAATTTGAAAAACAATTGTAATAAAGACAGGGTGATTCATTGTTTTAAAAATGGACAAGCTTATTCTGCAGGTGTATCCATCTTAAAAATCAATTTAATTTTTTCCATGATGGTATATTTAGGGACAATTTATTAAAAATAACAGATTCGGACGTGGATTAGGCAATTTTTGGAAAATATGTCTTTGATACAAGCAACCATGAAAAGAATTTTGTTTATATTAAATGTATTAAAGCATTTAAATTGACTGCAGTACAAGTGATAATAGGAAAGCTAAAGATTTTTCGGGTGAAAGAAAGAAACTGCATGGATGGAATGAACACTTAAAGGGAGTGTCAAACAAGTTTGGATGAGCAGAATGCCTGATAATCTAGAATTCTGGTGAAATCTTGACGGATGAAAAAATCATACAAGACTGAAGAATGACAAAATACCGTAGCACGATGGAATGACTGCGGAGATGCTGAAGGCATAAGGAGAACAAAAGCCTAAAGTGCTATGATAAATCCTTTAACAGGTTTGAGAGATATAAAGTACAGAGAAAATAAAAGATTGAACTCATAGTGTACTTGGCCCAAAAGGGTAACCCAGAACACTGTGCGAACTGGAGAGGCATCACTAAATAAGTGCTCACAAGCAATCTTTTCAAGGAATATAACTACTTTGAGAGAAAGATATTTTACAAGGGAGAACAACAACTGCATTCGAGATGCAACANAAGTTGACTTGAATTCTGGTGAAATCTTGATGGATGAAAAAATCATACAAGACTGAAGAATGACAAAATACCGTAGCACGATGGAATGACTGCGGAGATGCTGAAGGCATAAGGAGAACAAAAGCCTAAAGTGCTATGATAAATCCTTTAACAGGTTTGAGAGATATAAAGTACAGAGAAAATAAAAGATTGAACTCATAGTGTACTTGGCCCAAAAGGGTAACCCAGAACACTGTGCGAACTGGAGAGGCATCACTAAATAAGTGCTCACAAGCAATCTTTTCAAGGAATATAACTACTTTGAGAGAAAGATATTTTACAAGGGAGAACAACAACTGCATTCGAGATGCAACAAACTGATGGGGCAGCAGCCAGAAAAAGCTATTATGGCATTTACTACAGTACCACCTTTAAGCTGACACGCTGAATCACTTTTAATTTAATCAATTTTCAGTGATTGAAATAGGTTGAAGTGTAGCAACATGATTTGGGCCTATCAAGTTACTAACGAGTCTGAGCGTGATCAAGAATATCAAGATTAGATGAGGGAGCACCACATCATATTTAATGCAATTAACGCATTAATGGAACACTCATCAGATGTAATTGGATCCAGCTTTTACGATCTGCGTAAAAAGGCTGAATAATACCAAAAATCTTGCATCAATTCCATTGCAAACCAGCGCCCCACAGTACCCCATCAAATGCCTTGGGAATAGTAGGAGCTATAGTGCAGCCTTTACCAGAGTTATCCGTAAACATATAGTTGTGTTTTATAATTACAGTCAAAAGATCACTAGTTAAGAGAGGTCTACTAAATCTGCACTGAACATGGACAAATTTCGCAACTGCGTTGTGAAGTTCTTCATGACCTTGCCAATTACAGAAAAAAGATTTACAGGCTAATTTTTATATTTGCCAGGACCAAATGGAATATTTACATTCTTGAAGAAAGGGAGAAATTAACTTCTTAGGAAGATGAAAAAATAATAATCGAATATGGAAAGGTTAAAATGTTTGAACAGCAAAGCAGATAGCTCAGAAGCACGCTGTTTCAAAACAGTTAACTAAATTGAATACGTATTATGGGATTTAGATTGAGCAAGTTCATTAACGAGCTACTAATGACAGAAGAATAGACAATCTAAAAAACATGAAAGGCTTATCTTTAGATTCAAGTTGTTGTACTATAACAGCTGGAGAATCCTGTCCAGCATAAATAGGAAGCCAATGAAGATGGGTTGTGCAGTATATTTAAAGCAAAAGCAAATAGCTTTCAGAGTAAAGATCTCTTTTACTAAAACGATGTCATTGAGGCTTCTCTCAAAAAGTGCAAGGATATGAGGCTACTCAGAATGAAGGAACGGTTTTACAAACAAGCTAGAGCGAGGGCCGCCGACATTACTTAAAGTTTAGGATAAAGCAATTTTCGAAGATAACTGGGTTTTTTTGTCCGTGTAGAGCCATTTCTAGCATATCTTGTTTCTAAATTTTTGGATGTGGAGTCAGTCTTAGTTTCGGAGAATCTTCAATCCCTGACCACTAAAGATTTGCCATGTACTGTACCATTGTTTTGGTTGAAGTTATGATAAAAATGGTTGAAAACAGAAATAGATGTCAAAAATCTGGATTCAAATCATTAGCAGACTGGCTAACTTAAACCTGTGCTGGTGTGAATGCGGATAGTGTGGTAATAAACGGAGCGAGAGTCAATGCTACATGCTAGACATCAGTATCATTACTAAGGACAGCGGTGATAAGGTTGCACTACGGCAGGTATTTTTTCACCGAGACCACTTCTCTAGAAAGATTAGCAGTCAAACCCGAAGAGGTTCTCCTTCCAATAAGACAAATGAAGCCTTGCTAGACGCTAAGCTGGTATTTCAAGGTTCAGGAAGAAAAGAGGGTTTAATTAACTGTTTGCATTTTTATTTCTTATTTTGTCGAGTATTCGTTAGCAAATTGTACCCTTTCCTAACTTCCATCCCTTCATTTACGTTCGTCATGTACACAATTCTTTATGTGTAGATTTTGGTGCTATGTCCATTTGGAGAAAAGGATATAAAACTCCAGTGGAAATTTAGACTACAAAAGTGATCAGCTAAAAAAGATAGCGCTGGTAGCTTACCTTGTAGAGCTTGAGTCCAGGAAAGTTATCGGAACTGGTTCTGATCAATTTCGGTATAACTTGTATTCTCTTGTACGCTCTTGTTTTACTTTCAACATGATTTACAAAGAAAAAGATTAGTTTGCGTACTTTTTTCTTTCAAATATTCATTGGTCTTTAAAGGTTAAAAATGTGTAAACTTTCTTTCAATAAATTGAACAGAGCAGGTTTTGAAAATATTAAGACGTACATACCATCTGTCCATGGTTTTTTACCACACACTTAGAAAAATCTAAAATTCAAAGTAAAAGTAAATGATGAAAAAGACGTTGAAACTTGAAAAATTGCAATAAATGGAGACAAAATGGAATAGAATAATTGATGTTAAAAGAATATTAGCGGAGGAAAATGGAAAGAAAAGCAAAAGAGGTTCAATAATTTTTATTATTATTTTACTTTCCAGTATCTTTATAATTATGAACAAAAAGGAATAATATTCGAAAGAAAATGACAAGCCTCTCCTACTTTAACCACTGTTTAATTAACGGTTCTTCCCATACAGTAGGAACTTTCGCAGTGGTAAATTACAGGTATTAACAACTCAAGGAAACTTAATATTTAATAAAGCTCGTATAAAACCGTGGAATAAATTGTTCAACAGTATTTGGTTTATTTTCTATAGCCCAAGACTAGAATAATTAGTTGTAAGCAGTTTCGAAGGTTTAAGTAAGCAAAGTGCAAATTCCTCATTGTGAAAGTCGGTCTTCAGGTTACTTTATAATTTTGTTCTTTCGTTAAGTGTCAGCCATTGACATTTCTGTTACACATCAGAATTTGTAATATATAGCTTTTGTTTGCTGTTGGATGTAAAATTTTGGGCAGTGACTTAAATATCATAATATTAATATTGAATTTTTAAAAAATTATTATACAGTCAAGTCTCAAGAGTCCTTAATCTTCCTTTTAACTCATTTTTAAGCAGGTGTAGTGTTTACCATATCATGCTGATACAGCTTAAAAAGACATCAAACGCAATAAACAGAAAGGCAAAATTTCACCTTACCAGCCAATACTCTTTTCTCACTATTCGTCAATATCGAGTCTAAATAATAGGAGCTGATATTTTTGTCCTTTAATTTACTTCCTTTGAAAATACTCAGGTCTAGTTCCAAGCAAAATTTCTATCCCCTTCATAAAATCAACACACGCACACACACACACACACACACATATATATATATATATATATATATATATATATATATATATTTGTGTAATTTTGTGTAAATCAAGTGAATAACCTGGTTTCTTGCATGAGAGGTGAAAATTAAAAAGCTGTACAAAATGAGTTGTGACCGAGAACGGTAAGAATGTATTATTTGTACAAGAAAATTCCAGCCAGTTGTTCACAGAATTGGAAATGCATCCTGGCTTATAATTTTTTGCGTTATTGGAAACAACTACAAACAAACCGGATATACAGTTAAAATAATAATCCTCTTTCAATAAATAAACTAATGAAAACACTTTATTATTTGTAAACTAGATAGAAACACAACCAACCAAAACCAACAAGTTTAAGTGTTTCTGTCTTCTTCTCTTGGTGCCTTATCCGATTCGGACATTGGCGATCATGGTTTTCCACTTTTCTCTGTCTCT
>RDPX01000084.1:834663-886177 GCA_003991215.1 Morbakka virulenta
CTCACATTCCATGTCCCTACCCTGATTGCGTTCTTATTGCAGACAGCTTGTTGACGGTCCCCAGCTTAAACATTCTTGTTAATGTGAAAGTGTTATTTATTTTTATTCAATGTCATTTTCATAATTTTTCTTGCCTTCTTATTGTTAGAATCAGCTGTTCTTGTTTGTTCTGTGAAACGCTTCATGTTATATAGGCACAGGATTCCTTTACGATACCTAAAAGCAATGATCAATTCTAGTAGTTATTTTTCCCAAATATTTATTGTTCCTCTAAGCATGAGATAATATAGAAATTTTCAATGAACTGAATAGGAAGTACTTTAAAAGTATTGCGGCAACCTTAGGATTGCAGCACACTAGATTGGGTTTCAAAAGGGATGTAGTTGAATATTTAGCTCCTCTAGATCAGTCGATAAAACAGATGGCATTAAAGCTAGATACACTCTTTTAAATCCAGTTTCGTACAACTTACATTGTCTATTTAATTTACTTCCTTATAATACCAAGTACCAGTACTAGTTGTTAGTCAAAGCTTTGTTTGCATTTTGTTTTCTTCCTAAAAATTATAATAGGCTAATGGCATTATTATTACTGCGGGTAAAATTACTGTTATTGCCTAGATATTTACGTCCCCTGTCTTAACTAATGCAGCAACCGGTTGGATGTAACAGACATGCTTTTTCACTCACGGTTGAGTTGCCTGGTGTTTAACTTTTTTGAAAAACCACTTGTGTAAAGCTCTTTTATTCATTTTTCATTACATTGGATAACAAGCACCATTACGCTTAAAGAACCTGTCATTGGTTTAATGACAGATATATGCTTATTTTCAAACATCTGTCTGAGAGGAGATAAGCTACATTCATTGTTTGATGCTTAACTATAGAACAAGCGTAAATGTTTAACCTGAAAGAAGTTGTTTTGTCTTTTATGAATGGATACGGTAAAAGTAGAAGAAAAAATATTGGTTTTCTCCTTCCGAATTGTTTAACCAAAATTGTTTTGTCCTTTTCCGAGAAATAAATGGATTAGTTCTTAAAATAAAACAAGATTCAGGTTTCATTCATGGTCTTTTATCAAGAAGAATCAAGGCAGAAGGTCAAATTCTGGAACATCAGTACAAATTAATAGACGTTGCAATAGTAATTAGAAACCAGAATGCTCGAGATATCAAAGACATATAACAGGAATAGGTAAAAAAAGTATTAGAGAATTCTTGGAACTTGAGCGTTTTCTGCCGTGAACCTCTTTATAAATTGAGTATGAAAATATTTAGACTAAACTACCAATTGGAATAAAGGACACGTTATTATCTATTTACCACAACCCCGATATGACATAATATGAAAATACATGAGGCAACCCTCTTACAAGCATTTAGTACAAATACGCTATCATAATAATTAGTCTTTACTTTAATCCATCCAGTTATGACTGGCTAACAGCTCCTCGTTATGAATACATCAGAATATTTACGAGCCCCATCCTTGTGGAACTTGTAGAAAAACCTGCCCTTACGTCCCAATCATCGAGCTTACTGTTGCGAATCATTCATTAAAATCGCAAGAAAAGCTAGCTGGGAGTGTTTATGTGAGGACCTCACAAAAGCAAGAAAAATTAAGTAATATGAACAATAAAAAAGTGTATGTTGATGATATGGGGACTACCTTTAAACAAGATCTTTGATGGCAGTATCAATACTGACATACGTTGCAAGGGAGTAAAAGCTTACGACTATATAACATGGATAACAGCAGGAATAAAAGAGATCATCAGAGAAAAATGTAAACGTATTAATGACAGAAAACAAAGTCTGCAGATTCTAAACAGAACTAAGCTTAAAAAAAATAGAAAGTAACGCGCAGGAAGGGTTTAGGAGATCATAATGGTCATATTTTGAAAAAAAACGTAACTCTCAAACCTGATGATATTCTTTTTAACACAATTGTACAAATATTAAGTACAATATATTTAGAGCTCTGGAATATTACCACTAACGTTAAATGCCATTCGACAATATCTCTCTGAAAACAAAGAAAAATCCTGCATAAATTGTTCAGAAAAACTTTCATCAACAATCTAACATCCCCTCGACTAAGACTTTTGTCTCTTGGTACTGTCCAGGAAAAAGACACTTAATATATCACAGTCATAAGTGCAGAAAAGTTAGCATTAACCTAAATCTACAAAATGTTGCTTGTTCCAACAACATCCATTTAGGTTTCTCGAAGAAGTTAATAAATAATTTTGAACCCATTATATTTGAATGATCTGTTAATGCCTTATGTTTTCCACGTGACTGAAGTAGTGAAAATGTATTTAAAATGTTCATAATTGAGAATGGTGCAAGCCAGATGTATCTCCCTGTTTGATTATTCTGTTTTTGCTGCAATCTACTAGAGCACATAAGTGATACTTACATTATCAACATTGCAAAGATACACAAAATAGTTTATTAGGCCTGTTGTTTTAAACTCAAGTACTTCATTTTTGGATTCAGCCGACCAAAAAATCCATAAATTAGTTGAAAAACCTTCGACCTTTGAAAAAATGTTTTTAAACGTAGGCCAATGCAATCAATGCTTGTAATATAATTTATCATAATTTACTCAGGTAACTCTTCATTCTTCGTATAAATGAAAAATTCGAGGCTGAATATAAGAGACATCATGCAACTAGACCCAGATATTTTATCCCACATTAGAACAAAGACCAATACACTTCAGTTTATAACCCTGTCACCCATAGTACAGTACAACAAAGGATGAAACACTGCAGTAATTTTGTAGTACAGTATATAAATATATATTGTATTCATTTTCGGTATTTCAAATAACTTTTGGCATTGAAGAAGGATTAACACCACAATCAAAAAATTATTTTTTTACATTTGGCCATTTGCCAACCAAACGATGAAGTATAACGATCCAATGACTTAGACTGGATGATTAAAGTCAATTGTGTTTGAAATGTGATGCCATTTGCTTTTTATTATTTCAGGCCGGTTTTAAAATGCAATACCTTCTGAATACACTTGCATCTCTAATTACTTTTTCTTCAAAGTACGAAGTTAATAAGTATAAAACATTTATGTTGCATCAAAATCTTGATATTAGATAGCTTATTGTATCTTTATTCCTTTTGAAAAAAATTAATGCCTTTTACAATTTTTTTCAGCAGTTTTTAATATGAGTTGGAAAGAACCGCAGCCATCATTTCAATATCAAAGGTAAACTTATATCTTATTCATCCAATAGTATGTCATAAAAAATAAATGAATGACTTTTACGTAGAATTGGATAAATTTTTTAATTTGACAATTTATTTATTGCAGTTTATTTAACATTATTTTATCAGGCGCTGGCGTAAAAGTTAAACCCTCTAATTTGCTGTAATTCTAAAAAGTATCCGGATGTCTGTTAATTACTTTAAGACACCAGCTTTATCACTTATTGTATGACCAATAATAAATTACACTTTGTAACAAAATAATAATAAAATTCTATCCAGTTACCAAAAATTCCTTTGTAATACAGGTTTATTTATATACATTTTGTATTATCAACTCAGACAGAAGATTTGATATTATTGTTTCGAAGTATTTTGAAATAACGCCCCTGATAAAAAGCCCTTTTGACTGTTTTAGAAGTGGAGCTGATCTGGAAGTAGACTTGTCCATAAATGGGTAGATCAGAACTAGATGTTCAATGATAAGGAGCTAGAAACTGAATAAAATAATGACATGGAACATTACAAAGAAACCTGACTGAGACATAATTGCCAGCTAAATTGGTAGAGTAATAATTGTATACCAAATATCTGTACCAGCCGAATGATCTGACATAAATCTATCTTAGAGTTAACTCGAAGCTCCCCTTTATCTCTTTTTCATATTCTTTCAATATATCCGTGTAATTGAATTTTTATCCTCCTTGTAAGTGTCACTAGTATTAGTATTTATTTCCCTTTTCACTTACTATCCAACTGTTGTTTTTTAATGTTCTCTAGAAGCTAATAAAAAATGTATTACTTTGAATGGTATCCTGTTGTTAGATACTAGGCCACCTTAAATCTGATAAACCAATAAAAATACTTTGACCAATATGAACCCATGGAAAAAGTGAAGGAACAAGAAAAATTAAACCAAAGAATAAAACTGTATGCCTTCCTCTGTGGTGCCATTTCATCTCAGATGTTTGTAACCATGCAACATTTATCGTATGCCACAATAAATGCCACAATAAATGTTTGGAGGATCAAGTTAATCATTGAACTCGCTGATGTAGTAGCCTTATTTTTTTTAACCATAATTCTCAAATCTAGATTTCGTAGATTCTACTTTCCCATGCAGTGTTCCCAAAATTCATCGTGACCTTTTGTTTAACCTCCACTAGATTTTTTCCGACACTAAGGGAACTGTCAAATGTCTCCTAGATAGTCCAATGGCATGTTTGTCCATAGGAGTCGTTGCACGATCAACATTTTTGCCTCAAAGCAGTGATTCTTACGAAATATTTGTTTAGTTAGTTCAACTGCATTTGGCTTCAGAATGTTGAAAAAATGTAGTCTTTCAGTTATAGCAGTGGTTGACATATTAATCCAACCACAATATTTTTACAGTAATATATTTTAATATAGTCAATAAATAAACGTCACGTATTTCTACCTTTAATCGTCTTCATATGTTTGTTTGTTTTGTGAAGTTGGCTGGTAATAAAACAATTGTTAGCAGCTTCGGCAGCCTTCGTACTCTCTGTTCATTTTTATGTCTTGCCTGACCTCATATCGACAATTTTTATCGCCTTTTCCTTCTTCCTGTATTCTAAAATTGACAGGTTTCTAGTGAATTTTAAAATATAATCAGCTTACTTCCTACAATTAAAACAAAGCACAGAAAGTTTTTAAGTATCCGATTTTTCTGTTTTGCACTCTGTTCTGCTACCTCATTCACATATACACAGGTACACTCAGTTATTCGTTGATTCTTTCTTCATTACACAATAAAATCCAGTGCCAGGTTTAGCATTCAATATAATATTCAATTTTCTTATTTTCTTTCTTCAATCGTTCATGAGTTACCAATATATTGTTACTAGGCCTAGTATAAGCGAAGAGGTTTACTTGACTACAAAGAAGACTAAGAATCACAACAAGTAAATAAGAAAATATTTCGATGGACAAAGAAAATTTTTTATTATTAGTTACTATGGACGTTTTAATATCGGCCATAAGTCTATTTTTGCCAATTTATGTAAAAATAACGGAGCTATAATATATTTTCTGGTTTTCCTTGAAATACATTTGATTTTATGAAGCTATCCTTCAGAAACCAAATCTTTGGCGCAGCTTCCAATCTTATTTACGTCCAATCCAAGCAGTCAATTTGTGTATGCCTATTTATTGAAACAATACCTTGTCGACCCGCTGCCTTGCAAAAGAATATCTACGTCAGTAAAAGAGAAATAGGCTGTTAGAGCATTGTATGCTTTGCAGGGTATCATACTGGATTTTTTATTTTCCTAAGAATATAAGAGTTTTAGGAAAAGACTTATTTCTGACCGCTTTAATGATCAGCAATTTTTAAAGTGTCAAGCTTAATCTAATTAATTTCCTCCTATTTCCATGACAAAACAAAATAGACCTTTGTGATATTTTATATGAGCTGGACTCCCAAGTGTGAATTATCTATTAGAACAAAAACGAGTACATTGTCGACGAGTTTGGAGTGAGCATATTTTATTGGAAGAAACATACTAATTCATACCGGAACTGTAAACAGGAATTACATTTCCTTGAAACAGCATTTACAATGCGCTTGAGAGAAAGTAGCGTTTTATGTAGGCATAATCCTCCTTGATGCATTGTTCTACAATGTTGTGTTGAAAACCAGCTTTTTCCTGATCTTACTCAGTAGAGCTAACTGTCTATGAATAATAAATCCACTTTATTCTCCAAACATGTAAACCTTTTTTATCATAACAATGAGAATTCCGTTTTCTTGGTGTTACCACCCGCCACTTAGACCTATTTTTACTTGCTTGTTTTGCCTAAATTCGATTATAACAGGTATAATCCAACGTTGGATTATGTAAGTCTTTGCTGTGGCCATAATAACCACATTAACAAGAAAAGACTCTCCTGTCTTTTTGAATAATGTAATTGCCTAGAAAAATTTACAGAGAAATCTGCCTTTTTGCTAGCCACAGGCGTTAAATAATATAAGAAGCAAGACTTCTGCAGTATTTTTATGTCAGAAATCAAATTTTTGTGTATTTTTTACATCTTCTTTTCATCCACTAAATTAATCATCTGTCCAAAGTCAATGAAAATCATTTTTTTTCTCCACTGAACAATGCACGGTCCATCTGTGAAAATATTGTTGTAGTAAAGGAGTACTTTTAAGAAGTAAAGACATAAGCTTGTTAAAGAGTATGAAATAATATAATGCTCTGCATGTGACCTATGAGAGACGTTGGATTTATAATAAAGCTTCATGTCGATTAGGACAGAAAAGAAAACGGAAAAGCAAAATTATAAAACTATGTTTGAAAGGAGTAGGAAATCAAGTTCAAAGTGAGTGGAATTAAAATAAATTTTATTTTTAATAAGCACTCTTTATTCCATTCGCCACTGTAATATTCTCCCATAAGGTGGGCCTAGTTTCTTTACAGAAGGACATACAAATATCGACTTTTATGACACAGGATGCATTCGTCAGAATGAAATACATCATGTAAATGGCAATACCATCGTAGACGATGACTGTATTTTCAGAATTATATACACATATTTTAATTGGACAATAAACTTTTCTGCTGCATTAGAAATTTTCACAAAGTCACAAAGTTTTATATCTATATCTATATCTATCGAACTATCGATCTACCTATATATTAATATATATATATATAAATATCTATATATATAAAACATATAGCATATTATAAAACTGTCACATATCCCGTGTTCCACGTCAACATAATAAATATAGTATGAACTCGATAAGTGGTAACTCCGTAAGACCGAAAAATGGTTCCACTTATCGAATCACTCATTCAATATTTGGGAAAACTGTTCAATAACAAATGAAAAAAGGAACGGTGTAAAAGTAATGAAAAAGCAAGTTTCACAAGTCTTTCTTTGTTGATTTAACAAGCATCATTCGAACTATTAAGCACACTTGAATTTTTCAACCAAAATACTCATTAATTGAAGCCAGTTTCAAATGTTTGATAATTCATTTTCTACCAAGATTGAAATTTTCATCATGTAACATTGTTCCTCTTCCGATTCCATGAAAAAAAAGTCCATTAGGGTTTCAGAGGCACTTCTTATTTCTATAAAATTGGGCTTTTCCAGGAATTCATCATTGACCTTGATCGTATCACCGCCTTACACTTCATCACTTTCTACTTCGATTGGCTCCTCGACTTTACGTACTTTTGCAAGGATTAAGTCGTTAGGTATAGTAGGTTGCATTCCAGCAAGGCTATCATCAAAATTTACAAATATTCTTGGAGTAAGGTCTTCAGAAATTCAGAAAACTTCATTGCTTATAAACCACCAAATTCAGGGTAAACAGGGTAGTTATTTACTTGAGGGTTTGCTTGAGCATTTATTTGAGCGTTATTCGAGCAAAAATATTCTTTTAACTATGGAATACTCGGAGTGCTTTCATTGTATTCATGCACCAATTTTATTTCTTGACGTCAACATGTTGAGGGTTTTGGTTGTCATCTGTCAACTTGGTGACTTGGGAGTCCTCAAACACAGAAGTATATTTATTTGTTATGAAACATCAGAAAATAATTTAGTCAGATTTGATGGAAAGAGAGCAAAATAAGACTTAAAATTACTTAGAACAATTCTTCTAAAAACAAGTGTGGGTGAATGAAACTCTGTTTTAGTGCCTTACTTTTAACGTTTCAAGTAAAGAGAAAAACATGTACTTTTTTCATGGAAATGGCCTGGTCAGGAAGTGCTCAGATCAGTGATGAAAGTCATAAAAGTAGTTTCGATCCTTGGTGAAGCAGAGGTACAGTTGACTTTTCTTTTAAGGAAGTGTGTCATATTCCAGATTCGCAACAATGGGGTTTTTGTCTTTTGCCCTTTTGCTCAGGCCAGTGCGCCAGGTCATCAAAATGCACATTTGCAAGTGGGGTGGTGACCTTTGGAGTATGACCTCTTTTGTTTTCATTTTGGATGTTAAGGAATAGCCACTTTTGTAGTCTTCCAACTGGGCTGTCAACTGATTTATCTTTCTGAATCAGTGCAAATAACAACTCTGTGATGAACGGTGAAAGATGCATTTGCCTTTTTCGGGATATGTGTAACTGTTCTCCATACCGTCAGTAAAGTAACTTTTAGATAACAATGCTTTGTTTTGCATGGTTAATTGTACAGTGATAAGAGCACATCGGCTAAACACACTCCACCCATTGCAAAGTTTTAGTCTTTTATTACATCAGGGCCAAGAATCTGTTGCTTTGTTTTGTTCTTTGGGCCCCTCTTAACTTGGGAAGTAACTGCACTTGTCTGATATGCTGAAACAAGCTAAATGGCTGTATTGTAAAACGATGATAGCAGAATTTGCATCCATTCTGTAATTATATGAACCTCTGCCTTGTTTCTTCAAATCCTTCCTAGATAAGAGTAGACATTTCCCAAGCGCGAGTTGAGCTTATTGTGCAGGTTGTCAAGACTTGCAGCTGTTTGACATCAACAAGAAGGTCAAAGCTGATGAACTAATTACACAGGGCAACAATTTTTGGGGACTCTTATGTTTTCTTTAAAAATAAAAGTGTTTCTGAACCAATTTTTCGTGCTAAATCCAAAAATGATATCCATTTGTTCCCACCACGTCTAGTTTTCGCGGAATAGGATTCCTTTTTTTTACTCAACCCTATTTTGTATGGTGGTTAGCCCCACCGTCTCGGTTTTCTCCAGAATATTTTCCAAATGGAACCAGCTGTGAACTCAAAGCTTTTTGACTTTTATCGAGGCATATTTTTACAGTTTTACTGCAATTTTCAAGCGTGATGACTCAGTCCAAGTTTATGGCCGTTTTGTTACTGGACTTTTGGTGAAAGTTGGCACTCGGCCAACATGTGATTTTTTGTAAAACTGTGAAATTGATGGCATCATTCATTTTCATCATTCATTGAAAAATACATTAAAAAAGTGATCAGATTCATTTCAGGGCCATTCTGTACAAAAATTTGGTTCATTCTGCTATTTAAATATTTTTGCCAAAATCGCCAAATTCCAATGGTCAATAAATATAATGTCATCGATCGTCTAATGACATCATCACCAAAAATTTGTATTTAAATTTCTTTGGAGCATTGTTCTTCTTCCACTTTACCAAGTTTCAAGACTGCAGCTAGAATAGATACTAAGATTTTAGGGCGCAGAATCCGTGCCCATATATTCGCTGACCAAAAATGCACCATATAGAATAGGATAAAATTAAGGCAAAGTTGGCGCCTGATCTTGTTGTCATATGAAAGAGCATGCAAATAAATTCAAGCAAACCAAATGAGAGGGAAAATGAACAAGAGACTTTAAAAAAATTAAAACAAAATACTTACAAAAAGTTTTTTTACAGTTAACTAAGGAAGAAATTTCCTTTTCCTTGACTTCCTTCTGTGTTTGATGTCTGGGCAGTCTCTCTTAATAGACCAGCAGTAATCAGCCATCATATTTACATTCCATCTGCCCTGATATCGTTGTTCCATCACTTTAATATCTTGGTGGAAGCGTTCACCTTGTTCATCACTTATGTCACCCAGGTTATCAGGGAATCTGTCCAAGTGGCTGAAAAAAAAGTGAACCTTAATACTTATATTGCAGCCCAATTTCTGGAATGCTTTCAACATATTTTTGAAATGGTCTTTGTAGTCTACAGACTTTTTCTTGCCAAGGAAGTTATCAATAACACTGACAAATGTGTCCCATGCAGTTCTCTCCAAAACAGTCATTGATAAATGGAACTGTTTGTCCTTTTTCATTTTACTGATTTGTGGGCCGTCAAATATACCAGCCTTCAATTTTTCCTCACTAAGGCCAGGAAAAGATCGTCGAATTCACTTGAAACAGTCACTTTCTTTGTTAAGGGCTTTAAGAAATTGTTTTTTCAGCCCCAATTTAATTTGAAGAGGTGAATAGACTATTTTCTGGCGATCTAGTAATGGCTGATTTATGATATTTGACAGCCCAAGATCAAGAGAATCGCGATTTGTCCATTCCTGTTGCACCCAATGCTTGTCTTTTGCACGGCTATCCCACAGACATTGAAAGCATGGGAATTTGGTGAAGCCGCTTTGCTGTCCCAGCAAGAAATTTACCATTTTCAGGTCGACACAGATGATCCACTTATGGTCAACGTAGTGTATTAGTTCGAGCACCTTCTTTACGGCTTCATAGCTCTCCTTGGCTGTCACGGAATGGGCAATAGGGATTAACCCGTACAGGTTACCATTATGAAGGAGAACAAATTTGAGGCTTCTTTTGGAACTGTCAATAAAGAGCCTCCATTCATCAGGGTTGCAGGACGCAACACCTAATTTTGATAACAGTCCTTTGATGTCTACGCAAGTGACAAACATGCTATCTGCTTGAAAATAATGTCTAATTGTTCCCCTGTGTTATCAAAGAATAACTCATGGTTGACATTCTGTGACAGATACCCACATAACTTCGTCACTTTAGTACCAGTACAACAGTCAGTTTTGCTGTCCAGTGCTATGTTCCCCTGCATGCAAAAAAAACCCCTGTAAATAAGATCACTCTAATCTGTCCTCACCAACATTTCAAATGCCCACTTTGTTGGCTTTTTGGGATTGTACTGACAGATACCACGTGTTAGGGTTTTAGCTGAATTAATTTGTTCAACTACACTTTGATTTAACTCCGGCACAACGTTGACACAATGGTATAGTACAACATAAAGAGAGGACAAGCCTTAAGTAACCTTAAGTCCTCTTGTGGCTGCCTTAACTTTTGTCCCTTAAAAACTATGTTGACTGGCGGTGAACCGATTTTTCTTCAGCAGTATACATGTTTTCCTCTCTCTAAGGTACCCTTATATAGTTTGATGATTCAGGCATAACTTCTTTTTCTTCCTATATTCCCCGGAGCAATCAACGGAAGGAAATAAATTATTTACAATCCGACTCTTTACTTTGCTCCAACTCTAAAAGCTCAGAATCTGACGATGAGTTCAGAATTATGTTCAATGCCTATTCTATGGCGTATAGTATTTGCTGACGCATCTCTTTCATTCCATTAACATCTATAATGAAAGAAGAGTAATTTATCAGTCTTACAAAATAAGATGAATATTCCATTATCAATGTAAAATCTCAGGAAAATTGAATTAACTTTCATATCAAAAAAGAATCTCGGGTGTGTTGTAAAATTTTTTCATTTCTTTTGGGAAGGGGCAAGGACTAAACTATTCATTTCGAGGTATCTGGACAGGAAAAATAAAGAAGGGATCCTGACCCAAGGCTCAAAAAACGCCAAATACTAATTATTATAACCAACTTTCCCATTTTTAACAGTACGAAGAAATCACATGAAAATTGAGGTAGTCTGCTTGAAGTAAACCCCAGCTGAGAGAGAAGTAAAATAATTCCAAAAAATTCATATATCAGGAAATGTTTAAAGAAAATGTTAGTATGATGATCTGTGTTGTCTCCCAAGAGTAAACACTAAAAACAGACATATAGATCATGGAAAATGTATGCTACCAAAAAATTTCGTTAAGAAACAAACAAGATGAATAGGGATGTTCAGCCTCGTAGAATATTGTATCACACCACTTAGGATTACAGTTGATAGATATGTCAGGAATTAGTTCCCCCATGAAGGCCATGTGCCTTCCACCCATGAAGTCCATGTGTAGGGGCAGGCCATGTGCCTGCCCCTACAATCTTTATTCCATCCTTCTAAATAAAATCGGTTCTCCTTAAAGTATTACCTTGCAACTAATAAAAACCCCCTTCCATTATTTGGGACTTCTTCCTCCTAAAACTTTCTGCGAAAGAGCATGGTATGTTAGGAAAAATTCATGAGTTCTTTTAACGATCATCGATCAACGATCAAGTATAATAATTTGACAATAATCATGTTGTAAGTTTTAACATTTTAATCTAATTTCATAACCATCCCGACTCAAAATTGCCATTTAGCAACCAATAAATTTGAAATGATATAAAATGTAATCAAGACTAAACAGAAATACTTTGCCTTTATCAGAGGGAAATGGCATTATTAAATAAGAAAAGAGACAAGTCGAAGCTCATAAATCCTTCTCTTAGTAGTGAGGCTTAAAACTTTCAGCAGCAGGAAATGTCTACCAACTTTGAAGAGAAGCATTGACACTAAAACCTATATTACGCAACTAAAGTAAAAAAACCAACTCCAAGCTGAATCATCTTTCTGATTTTAAGATATTAAATGGAAAAGAATAAATCAGTTCTTATGTTAATGACTAATTATATTTTGACATCAACATTGTGCTATTATCGACTATAAGTGCAACAAGCTAGAAAAGTCATTTATAAATTGAAGTAAGGAAGCGTTTGAATTTATACAAAAAAAAGCAATTCTCATGCAAATAAATGCAGCTCTTTTTGGGTTCTCAAGCTTTCGTTTGTATTAGGGGTAAACCTTCTGATAAAAAAGCCTTTAAGAGTGATAAATGGGACCAAGAATCATTAGTACCAACAATGAAATAGTTTTAAAGCAGGGTGATTTTAATGTGCTCTTTTTGTCAATTTCCGCAGACGTATCCAATGATACAGATAAGAAAAACAGGTGTTTGTAATCATAGCATCACTCACACTGCAACAGGTGCTCAAACATCAGTGGATTATTGTGGGTACCGTGATCGAGCAGACTTGTGGTCAGGCAGCGTTCCCCGCAACCTGGAGAGGTTATGTTATTCATCACATTTGATCGTTCTTCTCTTGGTGCAGGATCCTTTGTAGAGAAAATACGAAAAGTTTCTTGGGTTCAAATAAACTAACAAAAAAAAAAATTTCGTTTGGTACAACTTTTCAATGTTCTTAAAGAGGACCTAAGCAAATGTTCACCCTTATCTCTAGAGTACGGTACGTTTACATAAATTTTAATTAAGTCGTCCAATTCTCTTGTTTAACAAAATTCCCTTGTATTAGCTTGAGATTATTGAAAAAATGAAAAAAGAATATATATTCCACGACATAAAAGTTTTGATTTTTCTCACATTTTTGTTAAAGCGGCACTTGTAAACCAAATTTTGGTTGCCAGGTAAAAAAATTCTTTTATCCATGAAGTCTTCAGGCATCAAAGTGTTTGACTGGTGAAGTGACAGTATTTCCCTGTAGAGTAGCTTTATAAAACAAATCTGTTTAGTAAGTTGTGAATATCCATGTCAAAAAAGTATACTTTGTCATCAAGAAATTGACCAACAGTAAAATGTTAATTTCCTATCATCAACATAGCAAATGTGGAATTTGATTTTTCCAGATTTAATGAAAGCATCAGGAATTTCTTTTACCAGCTCAGTCATAATTACATTTGCGAGGATTGGACCAAGTGAGAAGCCCAATGAGACAGCGGCCAACTGCTCATAAATGATGCATTTAGAAGAAAAAGCTGTATTCTTGCAAGCATCATTTATAAGTTTCATCGCTAGCCATCACAGGTTTTATGGGACAAAAGAGTCATTACTGTCAACAATACAAAAACTGTAAAACAGCGTTTTTGATGTGTTCTTTTGTATCCAGTAAAAAACATCAAGAAAAACATTAGTTAATAATGACATGGTCGCAAATATATTGACGTAATCGTGAAAAGACTGACGTTGTGCTAAATGTCAGAACATTGGCTTATTGTCAGGTGTGCCATGCTCCATTAACCGGGTGATGATACAACGATTCCTTTTTGCCAATTTGTATCCCTCCACAACCAGAACTTATTCGATTATGGTTTCTTTTGTATTTTTGAAATTGTCTAGTAAAGATGGGTTTGTGTTTTCGTAAATTCTTTAGTACTTTGATTCGGTTTTGGTCAAGCTGAATTCTTTGAGATCAAGGTCGAGATGGATAAAGTAAAGAATTTTAAAGAAGATTTTACTCTACTGTTTGCAACATGATAGCTGTTGAATGCGTCATTTCTGTAAATGTGATCATAAACGTCTTACATCATGGTGACCATTTCAGCCTATTTTGGACGAATCAGAACTCCATGTTTAGCACAAAATTTAAGAATTTCAATTTCTTCAGTTGTAACTTCGAAGTCTTTAAGGTTGCTTAGGATTGCATTTAAGTTAGGCTTAGTCCCATCAGTGATTCGATTATATAATTAAGAATCAAAGTATCACATTCCTTTTGATGACGTAGCTTGTGAGTCTCAAATAAAGATTTTGGTAGATGATTTATTGAAAACAAAATCAGTCTTCCGTTCATCTATGTTTTCCGTCGAACGAATTTTGGAAACAAAATTGAAATCTGTGCATTTGGTTGAAACTCAACATCAAATATGATATTGTCGAATTTTCTATAAGTCGTAGTTATGTGGGAACCTCTTCCTTATATGTTTAATTGACATTAGATTGAAGCACGGAAGCCCAAAATTTGGTTGCAAATGCGATCTGGTCAAGAACTAGTTCGATTAGCTTGGATGGTAGATCATGTGGTCATGACAGTTATAAGCCTTGGTTGGAATATAATGTGGTGATCTAATAATCTCTCCTGCAGTAACTAAGGTCCATACATGCGCTGAAAAAATTTGTCTTTTTTATAATATCTTATGTTAATAATGAGAGCGAGTATTTTCTTGGAAAATTGTTAAGTTCTTAAGATTAAAGTTTTGTTTTGTGCAACAGCTCCTGAGGAGTTCCAACGCATGTTGGTTATCGCATCGCAACATTGGGAAAGAGAAGATTTATGGTCAGTTCATACATAAGGATATCATAAATGTGGCATGGGCATATCCTATTTTACCATCACATTTAAATGAGGGCCGAAATAAAAACTACTATAGTGGCAAACTGAGATGATATCGGCCTATGGTGATGACGTAAATAAGAGGAAACTAAGTCAAAAACGTAATAACAGTAATGATGCAAATGATAGGGGATTAAATGAAAAATAAACGAAGCCTGGATATAAAATGTTGAAAGAAAGTACGTCACTAGCCATAATTGGTAGCCAATGTGTTTTTACGCAAAGGGTTGCTTGTTAGCACCAACGCGATTGTAACTTATATAAGGTCTCAGTCATCTCGCTGAAATTAGCCTTTTCTGACTCTATGTGTCAGACAATCAAGACCCGTTGCTCCTTTCTCCCGTTTTGGACGTCGTCCGTTTGAAGCCGAAAATGTCGCTCCGTGTTTCTTTATGCCAAGGCACCGACCAGGATCCAAACTTATTGAAATCGGCGTCATTCATTGGAATGAAACTTTATATTTATGAACTCTTATAATCCAAACGAATAAGTAGTTTTGATGTATACCTATTATTGTAAAATTAAATCTTGTTACTGTCTCATCTGCTGTGCCACGGGTTTTGTATCTTTGCAGTATTTTTCGTGACAAATAACTGAAGTTTTAGCTACGCTTTTGAAATTTAGTGCCTCGTGCAAAACAAACACCTTTTTACAGACTTTTTCATGTTCGTTCACCAAGCGAAAACAAAAGACGATCTGTTCTTTATTTGATACATCAATATATTCATTAGAAAAAAATGGAGAAGTTCTGTATGGAGATGAGGGCATAGCAAACAGATGAAAGGAGTACATCAAGGGGTTTCTCAATGTTGAGAATGACCCAGAGCCTTTAGAAGCCGTTGACCCTACACAAGGTCCAGCGATGTGATGGATTTCTCAGGTGACAAAGAGAGAAGAGCCATGAAAAAAATGGAAAGGCCGGAGGGCTATCAGAACTGACACCTGGTTTGTTGAAAGCTTTGAGGAGGAAGGGATAAAGTGGTTGACTGATCTGTGAAGAAAATTTGGGATGAAGAGAAAGTTTCTGATGACCGGAGAAGCAGTTTTATTATTCCTGTATACCAACAAAAAGGGGACAACTTGGATTGTGTCAACTACAGAGGAATGGAACTGGTTGAACATGCAATAAAGATCTTGGAGAGAGTAGTAGATGAAAGACTTAAAAGTGTGGTTGATATAGACGAAAGACAATTATGATGTTATGTTAAAGGCAAAGGAAAAACAGACGCAATTTACGTTCTTAAACAGTTACAAGATAAGAAGCTAGAGGACAATCAGTCACATTATCTAGGCTTTGTAGATCTGGAAAAAGCACATGGCAGGGTACCAAGAAAAATTGCATTTTTGGTGCCAAAGAGAAAGAAGGTGCAAGAGATACGGATCAGGATTATACAAGAAATGTACTGTAAGAATGGAAGGAGATTCATCGCAGCATTTTCTAGTTGAAGTTGGCTCCACCAAGATAGCCATTAAGTCCTTGCCTTTTTATCAATGCCATTGACTGGTTCTTGAAGGAAGCAAGGTATCAGGAGCTCTGGGAGCTTTTATGCGCCGATGACCTTGAGATCACTGGAGCATTAAAGAAAGAATTGCAAAAAAGATTGAAAAAGTGTTAAGAAGTGCTTGATACCAAGGGCTTGATGGTAAATACAAGGAGGACGGAAGTAATGGTAAGTTTTAAGACAAGATACGAGCGGTTTATAGTAGAAGACAAGCATGGGTCTGGGCTAAAACAAGTCAATACATTCAAATACCTAGGATCGACTTTGAACGGTAAAAGAGGAAGAGGAGAAGCCGTAAAATAAAAAGTGAAGTGAGGCTGGAATAAGTGGCAGGAGGCGAAATGAGTTGTATACCACCGTATAATCCCCAGGAAAGGAAAGCTTAAAGTCTACACAACTGTAATCAGGCCAGTCTTGGTGTATGGAGATGAGACGTGGACATTAAGAAAACATGAAGAAGATCTTCTCGTTCCCACTAAAATGCTTTTGTTAAGGTGGATCTTGAAGGTTTCACTTCCAGAACAATGGAAAAATGAAGCAAGAAGTGCAAGTGCTGTTTTTTCCATCATAAAAATGTTGCGTTAATCCAGGTTGAGGTGGTATGGGCACGTATGGAGAAGGGAAGGGCATGAATGGATCTAGAAAGCATGGGATGAACCATTGAGAGGGAAAAAATCAAGAGGAATATGCAGGATCAAATGGCAAGACGTAGTTAAAAAGGATATGGAGAAGAAAGAGTGAGATAGAAGCAGGCTGCAGTCAGAGCAGCTTGGAGAAATAAGGTGTCTGCCGCAGACCCCTGCTGTTAGAGACACTGTCAATGAAGAATGAGGAGAAGCATATTCACTAGCCATGATGGAATATCCGTTGGTTCTACCCACTTCTAGTAGACTTCTTAAGACAAAGACAGTCAAACATAATTTTTAACGTTTCCTTCTTGAATTCCTTATGAGACGAACTTGTCTTGCTTTCTTGTAGATCTAATCTTTAAGGTCTACAAACTTTTTTGATTTCATTTTCAAAAGCTACAAAAAGTTTGAATCCTCATCAGTGTCATGGCATCACAAGGGTACACAACAGCGTGCTAAGTATTGCAAAGGCTAAAAAATGCCCATAAAACACAGACGATTGCTGGCTCGAGTCTCTTTCTCCTTTGTGTCTATCATGTCACCTGCATCAGGACAATGCTGGATTATGACTTTATGTGTTGCTGATATCAGTTGCATTACCTTGCTCTATGTTTTACAAACATCTCAAGAGCCTTTGTTCAGTTGTTAAAGCCTACTTCTAGGAAAGCCCAATCTTGCAGCAAATTGCGAAAATTTAGGGGATTGTCTCATAATTCTATTGTTACGTAACAAAGAATTTTTCCTTTACATCGTCTTTCATGAAGAACTGTATTTTTTGCTACATTTGATCAACCGTAGGTTTTGGCGTCATGTTATGAATGTTTGACAAATACCTGATGTATTACACAGGCGTCAAGGCAATAAATCCTCAACTGAGTCGTGCGAAATACGGTGCCAATGGTACCTAAGTAAAAAATTGATTGGAAGTCTTTGGATAACATCGAATGTGATAAGATGGAAGATATTCTTCTTCTTCTTTCGTATGACTTCTCTACAATTCCAATATCTGCAGCCATTGCTGTAGCTCATCACTCAGTAGCAGCTCTCTCAGCGCTCTGGCGCCACCAGGTAGGTTGAAGGTGGCACAGTCATTGATTATGTGTTTTGCGGTTTGGTTGCTATCTCCGCATTGGCATGAGAGGCTGCTGGACAGTCCGATCTTGTGCTGCCAGCTACCAAAGTTTACCCAGTTCTTTCTTGGGAGCTTGTCCCAGTGGGCACTTGGTGCGGAGACATAGTCTCGTAGTGGGGTGGTTGTATTCTCCCATTCATCCAACCATCATACAGCTTGCCAGACCGCTGGGGGTAGCCCATCTGCTTTGTGCTTTTTCGCTCTGAGTCGTAGAGGGAGAGGGTTTCTACTACGGAGCCGTTTGGTGTTGGGGTATTCGCTGACAAGTTAATGCATGGGAAGGCTTTTGCTCTCACACCTGTTCGCTAAATCCAGCATGATTGATTCCCGTCTGATGTGGTGTGGTGGGATGCCAGCCATGACGTGCATGGATTCCTTCAATGTGAAGGTGGGACATCCACTGATGAGTCTTAGGGCAGAGTTTAGAACACTGTCCAACTTTTGGGTGTGCACTCCTCATCCATACCGGTAGGCAGTATTCAGCTTATACTAGTGCAAGTGTGGATGATCTGAGGTTCGTAAAGTCGGATCCCCACGATGTTCCTGTAAGTCTTTTCAGTGCAGCAACTCTTGAGGAGACTTTACCAATATGTTTGTCTCTTTGACACTTGAAGCTGAGGCTTCTGTCAAGAGTGATGCCAAGGTACTTCGAATGTTTTTCAAAAGGTAAGTCTTTCCCATCAACGGTTACCCTGAGCTTGGCTTCAGCATCATTGTTGTCTAGGTGAAAGAGTGAGCTGGTAGTTTTTTGGATACTTAGTTTCAGGCGCCAATGTTGAAACTACGATGAAATGGATGCCATATCTTTTGTAAGAGAGTTTTGGATTCTCTGCATATTGGTGCCAGGGTAAGCCAAGGCGAGATCATCTGTATACATGTATTTTTCTGCAAATATTGGTGGCATGTCAGCAATATAAATATTGAACAAAGTGGGGGCTTGCACCGAGCCCCGTGGGACACCATTAAACAATAGCTTTGTTCTGCTTGTTTCACCACTGGGGCTGGTAAGTCCGAAAGACCTGTTGGTTATCATTTCCATGATGAAAGTCACAAGTTTTCTGTCTGGGATAGTGGAGAGGAGCTTCAGTTTTAGGCCGGGGTGCCAAACAGTGTCATACACCGCAGACATAATAACTAGGCCCATTCGTTTCTTTTTGTCTAATGTCTATGTCCGTAACCAAGGAGGCTACACGGTCGAGGGTCGAGCGGTTTGCTCGAAACCCCACCTGCTCTTGAGGGAGCTAGCTATCTACGATAGGCGCAATTCGGTTTACAATTAGTCGTTCAAGAAGTTTTTATACCACTGATAATAGTGATATTGGACAGTATGCTTTAGGACCACTCATTTCTTTTCCAGGTTTGGGGATTGCGATGACGTTAGCTCTTCTCCAAATGGTTGGGAGTTTGCAGGATGAAACGCAGTGGGACAGAAATTCTTTCACCCACCTTAGGGCATCTGGGCCCAGCTTGAGAAGGTACTCTGGATAGATTTTATCTGCACCGGTAACTTTGCTAGGCTTCATCTTCTTGAAAGCTAGTTCGAATTCGTCATCAGTAAAATCAGTGGACAGGCTCATGTTAGCTGTTGGTGGCGACATTCAATCGACATTCAATTGTAGTACGCTGAGATTCATAATGGAGATTCGTTTGGATATCAATAGTAGATTGTCTAATGACACAGTTAGTTCACTGACTGTGTCATTAGACAGCTTAACAAGGAACACCGAGAGAAGGTTGTGACATGTCCCCCATGGAAGATATGCTTCTTTTGAATGAACCTGTGGTCGGAACCCCTTTATTTTACCCCACAACGGAGAATGTCAATGATACAGATGGTAGTGAAAATGATAGTTAATGATATTTGACGTTTGTATAACGGTATTGTTTAGTTTAGTGTATGATTATTATCTTAAAAAAATTTTCCTAAGGAAAAATTTCAAAAATGTCATTTGGTGTGTCAAATCAATGGCATAAATGCATAAATGAATCTGAGACATTTGTTTGTCCTAATTTCTGTAAGCATGAAATATAAAAAATAACGAAAACGTTTGTTAGGGTAATGTTTTTGGGTAAAATGTTACTTAACAAGTGTGTGGGTTGTACTAGATTTGTTACGATGCACTACAAGGGACAGTGTGGTGGTTAAAAATGACGAATTTATCTGTTCAGTAATTTTTGGACGACTCTTTGTTTACTTTTAATGTCCACATACTTCATTGTGGTATTATGGGGAGGAGGGGCCTTTCCACAGAGGGTGGGTAGGGAAATGCTATCCGTATGTCTTTCATTTTATGGTATCTTGCGTGCTTTCTGCCCCCCCCCCTTTTTCTTTTCTGTTGCTTCCTTTCATGGATGGAATCTGTGGAAGACAAAAATGGGCGCAGTGTTTACCAGGGGTTCCATCAGTGAAAGACCCAGTATTGTGGAGATGCCCTGAAACAGTATAGTAAAGGTTGGAAACGTCAAGCTAAAACGAAAACGTTTGCCGGTTTGTTCAATTATGAGACGAAGAAAGAATTGAATTCACTTTTTATATTTGCCTTGTTCTCTGTTTTTATCAGCATCCAACCCAGGCTTTGTTCCTTCAGAGTGCAACTGAAACCCCGAAACAACTGTGAAAGTCAGAAACGCTGCTTAAGGAAGCAAAATCCTAAATTCAATCAACTTGCTCTTCAAAAGCACTTAAATTTAAGGGAATCAACCTGCCTTGTTAATCAAAGGTAGGTCAGCACCCAGTGGATTTGTTGTCATGATATTGGAGTAAACAATCACTGTCTGCAAGTAAAATTGACCATCGAAAGGACATAATAAAATTGTGGTACAAGCAATCTAACCACACATTTTCCAAGTTAAAAGAACTTAAAACAGTAAGTAAACCATGTTAACTAAAAACATGCTGAGCACTAGTTGCATGTTGAAATTATACCACAACCACAAAACATTACTTGTATTTTGTGTCAGGGACAGGAAAGTCAATTTCTCTATTTGTTTAACAGCGTTTGACAACTTTGGCTGATTATAACCGCATGTTTTGTTTTTGGTGAAAAGTCTTCATTTTGAGCTGATGAGTAGGATATACATGGGAGAAAAGGAAAGATGGAAAATCCAAAACTCGTTCTAAGCACAGTAGAAGTACGTGAGTCAGTATGTATGGGCCCATTTTGTCAAGAATGTTATAAAGCTAAATTTGCCCCTTTATGTTATATTAGCTAAGCGTGATGGCTTGAAAGGTTGTTGCGCTTGAATGTGAAAAACATAAAGGGAATTGTTTACTTTAAGCACCTGATGGAAGGATTTAGGTTACAGTTGTTATTTTGATCTGTTAGGATTTTTACAGGGTTGTTTGTTTAAGTCATTTTAATATAACTTTTGATGTTGTTATTGACGAATTGGAAGGTAAGATCAATTCCTATGTTTCATTTTTCCGAAATAATAATCATTTGGACGAAACTATTTACTACCCCATTTGAAATCATTCCTATTTGCAGTGGATTTTATATTGACGACGTTTAAAAATTGTTCATGTTAACCTTCGTGTTTTCTTGATTTGATTTGAAAAAATGTATACAAATTATGAATAAACAATTATCACATTTACCGAGGATGACACAAAGCAGTAATAGTTATTCTTATTTCCAATGTGATCCTGACGACTGTGACTGTTAACTTTTGCATTTTTTATCTGTATTAAATGTAATTTTTCCGTTTTGCTTTTCTATTTTTGTTGTCTTGACTACTTTGATACTTAACCTTCTTAGACTTTTTCTTTCAATAACATTAACACACCAGTTATGGTGGGTTAGTTAGTTGTTCCACGTTTTGATGTTATTCGTACTTTAAAATTGCTTTTTGAATATTTTTACTGCCACCATAAAACTCACTTTCTTATTTACCAACTTGAAAAAACAACACTTTTGTCCAATGCTTCGGTCATCTGCCATGGCTTGTGTATTAATCTATCATTATACATAAGAGATATTTTGCATATTACAAGCAGAAATATCTCATTTTCTTTATTGAACAGGAGGTAAAGAGAGTTTTGGTTGCTCCGTGAGATGGACTTCCAAGCCCAAATCCCACTTTTTCGTTAAGCAAAATTTCTAAATGTACGATTTAACCACGAAAATAGCTACTTTGCTATGAATTACAATGTTAAAAACGAGTTTAGGGGTTCACTTAATGCTCAGTTTTTTCCCCAAACTACAATACAAATTTACAACCTTTTGGGACGACTGCTTAAGTTGTTCATGGCTATCATCAGAATGTCAGTATAGAACCACAGGTAAACCTGGGGTCCAAGACTTATATTCTGACATGTTTAATCTGAAGTCTTGGGCACTATCCAACCTTGCATTGGAGGTACTTGCTTGTGAAATAGCACCTTAAGGTAGGAACTAAATATTAATGTTCTGAACCAATTTCAGCAGAAAATCTGACCTGCTGTAAGGAGCAGATGGACATAGATACTTGCGCATATTCTAACTTTAATGTTAATTGTTGTTCACATTTTGGCCAGAATCCTACCCACTGTCACGTTTTGTAAACATAGAAGTATTTTTAGCTGATAATAATAATGATTCTAATGATAATAATAATGGTAATAATAGTAAACAATAAAGTTAAGATACTATTGGATTTTGTCACCAAAATGGAACAGAAACTAAAATGACATTGGCCTGATAAATAAAGGAAAGGAAAAACAGAAATAATTGATGTTACAATACAGAGAGATGTTAGAGTAGTGGAGAAGCAGCAAGAGAAAATCAATAAATATGAAATGAAATCAGCTGAATTTGGAAGATGGAAAAAGTTGAAATAACATCTGTGATTGTAGGTGCGTTGGGGATTGCCTCAGAAAATTTAAAGAGCATGTTGTTCATATTAAGATAAAAATGAAGGTTAAACATGAAAAAAAAAATCCAGTCCTCTTAGCCACATGTATTTCACCTGAAAGGCTCAGCTACCAGGACTTGGTAAAATTTGTGGCAGCAGCCTAGTGGATGCACCTTTAGTGGTCAGAAAATTTAGAATTCAATTGGAAGCTACTCACTGTTCAGTGAAATGTGGCTCTTCGATGTAGTTATTGTTGGGCAAACAAAGCCATGATGATGCAAAACTTGTATCTTTTTAAGTAATTCTCAGTTTCTCCCACTTCCCTTGGAAATGTTCTCAAGCTATTTAAAAAGCAAAAACCCTTCAAAAGCAAAAGGCCTTGATAAACTTGCTGGAAAGTTTGTCATAGATGGTTCAACTCCTTTTGCAGAGCCAATAACTGAATTTTGCAATCTCTCACTTGTGTCATCCAAATTTTTAAATGGGTGAAAAAAAAGCAAAACTGAAAACAGTTTTCTGAAAAGGGATCAAGAGGTGACAAAGGAACTATCAACCTATTTCTCTACTTCCACAACACTATAAAATTGTTCATAGTCAAGTATAGAAGTACTTTGTTGATAAGAAAATATGATATAATTACCAATTTGGTTTTTTTTGTGGATCACTCAACAGATACTTGCTTAGCCCATTTGTGTGATAAGATTCAGCATGGGCTTGAAAGTGGAATGTTTACATAGAAATTGGCATGGTTTTAATTGATTTACAAAAAGCATTTGACACAACTGACCATGACATTTTACTGGATAAAATGACCTGACTCAGTTGTGTTCTGGATGAAAATCTCTCTGGGGAGTAAATGGCAAGTGAAATGTTTGGAAAAATAAATGTTGAGCTAAATTTTCTCTATAGAAAACAGAGCTTCCAGAGGATCACTCACTTTGCAGGTTCCTTTTAAATCCTCTCATTCAGCCACATTTTGATTATGTATGCTCATGGTAGCCAAATTGTAAGTAAAAGTATGCACAAAACAAATTCATTTGTTTTTATGTTGATTTGAATAACACTTTGTGTGTTGAAGGTACAAAGTTTAATGCCTTAAATTTTTCCCTATGAGAGACAGAATAAATTGATATCTCTGTGTGAACATTATGAAGTTTTTCAATGGAACTGCTCCAGCCTTTTCTGATGAATTGTTTCATCCAGTCAGCCAGAGTCACATAAGATGCAGGTCTAAGTTAAATTGAATGTCCCTTCATGTAAAAGTAACACAACCCAAAAATGTCTATCTTACTTGGGGCAAAAAATATGAAATAATTTACCATCAGATTTTAAATCCACAAACAATTTCAACACTTTCAAGAAGATGATCCAAAAATTATATGTGTACTACTGACACCTTTTTAAGTCATAATTTGACAGCACTAAAAAAGCAAAACAAATTTAGCAAATTTACTTTTAAGTTGATGGGTTTATATTACTTTCTTTTTATTTTCTGACAATTTTTTAGTTTGAGAGATCACATCTGAGGTGACCATTGTAGAAATCCAACCTTTTAATGCTCTCCCTGCCACTAAAATTAGGGGTGTTTTTTATAGATGGTCACCAATTTTGATTTCTTTACAATTAACATTGTAGGGTATCAGTTTTTAGCTTTTTAAATGATTGTAACTTTGTGTTTAGTGACAAATTGATTGATACATACATACATATATACATGTGTACATAAATACATACATACTGTTATAAATTGAATGCAGAAGTAGGCCTGAACTAAGGCTTTATTAAACACAAAACCAGCATAGTAAATATATAGACCTAAGAAAAATAAAAGAATAAATCAAGTACTGTGAAGTCAATTAAATAAACACAACATTTTCATGACATTCTCCCTCAGTTAGGAGTTCCTTAATTTTGTTAAATTAGTCAGACTCATACCTTTGAGGCTTTTGTTTGGAACATGTTGGTCATTGTAAAACATTTTCTGTTTGTGATGATTGCTCAGATGTCACTTCTGTGGTATATTGGTTTTGGATGTCTATTACCTCGAAGACCATGCTTGGTCTCATTCAAGCATGAAATACCAGTTTGAGGACTGGCAGGGTATAGTTTTTCTCTCACGGGCAGGTGAAGCGCTCTTTAGCCTTGGATGGCAATCACCTAGAGATGGTGTCTCAATAAAAACACTGGTCCCCATTACCTTAATGGGTTGGTGTCAGGAAGGGCATCCGGCCTATAAAAACACTGCCTCATCATACCATGAAATGACATCCAAAGATATCCGGTATAACTGCGTAAACGAGACTGGAACTAATTTAAGTGAAGGTGTCGCGCACGGTAGGACCTTTGCTCGATGTAGGCAAAATCAGACCGTTATCAAGCTACTACATCAACCGAAGGAAGTGATGACAAGCTTCAGACTCTGTAGTCTGAATGTGGGAAGTTTGAGAGGTAGATCTGGTGAAGTAGCAGAGTTTCTTGAGCGAAGACACATTGATTTGTGCTGCATCCAAGAAACACGATGGAGAGGGAAATCTGTAAGAATGATAGAAGGGAAAAAGGCAACATACAAGCTGTTTTGGATTGGTAATGGAAAAGGCACAGGTGGTGTAGGTATCTTTGTTGCAGAGAAATGGATAGACAAGGTGATTGATGTCAAACGCATAAATGATCGAATTATGCTGATTAAACTGATGATAGGTGAGACAATCTTCACAGCAATATCAGTGTATGCACCACAATGTGGCTTAAGTGAAGAAGACAAGGATGAATTCTATGACAGTCTCATTGCAGTCACTGGTAAGCTGGCAGAGAAAGAAATTGTTGCTATTGCAGGTGATCTAAATGGCCATGTTGGAAGAACAGCATCTGGGTTTGAGGGAGTCCATGGAGGAAATGGATATGGTGACCGAAATAAGGAGGGTGAAAGAATTCTAGAGTTTGGACTTGCCATGGACATGTTGGTGGCGAATACTATTTTTAAGAAAAGGGATAGCCATCTGGTAACCTATGAGTCTGGGACAGCTATGACTCAAGTGGACTACATTTTGGTAAAGACAAAAGACAGGAAGTATTTGCAAGATGTAAAAGTGATACCCGGTGAAGAATTTGTGACCCAGCATAAGCCAGTAATTTGTGACTTCAGGATTAAGAAAGTACATAAAGTGAAAAGAAAGTATATCCCAAGGAGAAAGGTGTGGAGACTAAATGATGGACAAGTAAAGCAGGCCTTTGAAGATCAAGTGAATGGAATTGTGGGAGCTAGTCCAGGAAAAGACCTACGAAGTGTAGAAGAGCAATGGGAGAAGATCAAGGATACACTTTTAAAAGCCACAGACCAAGTCTGTGGCTGGACAAAAGGGCCTCCACGTCATAGAGTGACATGGTGGTGGAATACTTCTGTTGAAAATTATGTGAAAGAGAAGAGAAGGCTGTGGAGTCAATGGAAAAAGGGGTTAGTTAACAAAGAAAGGTATCTGGAGGCCAAGAGAGTAGCTAGGCAAGCAATCTACAAAGCAAAGATGGATGCCGAGAAAAGAAGGTTTCCAGACATAATGTGTAGAGATGACCAGAAGAATGAAGTATTCAAGATAGCTAAGCAGATGATCAAGACTAATCAGGATATCATTGGAGAAAAGTGTATCAGGAATGATGATGGAGAACTTGCAACAAGTGAACTTGAAAAGAAGAATGCCTGGAAGTGCTATTATGAGAGATTGTTGAACACAGAGTTTTCTTGGGATAGAGAAAATCTTGGAGAGGTAGAAACAGTATCTGGACCAGCCATTTTCATTGAGAAAGAAATGGTGAGGGAAGCTGTAAAGAAAATGAAGAAAGGCAAAGCAGCTGGTCCTTCAGGAATTGTGGCAGAGATGGTCAAAGCTGCAGGTGAAAGAAGTATAGAGATGATCACTGATCTAACAAATCAGATCATAAGAGATGGTGTCATTCCTGAGGACTGGGAAATAAGTACAATTATCAATTGTTACAAAGGAAAAGGAGAAGCTCTAGAAAGAGATAATTACAGAGGATTAAAGTTAATGGACCAAGTCCTGAAAGTTGTTGAAAGAGTTATGGAAAAACAAATTAGAATTGAAATAAACATTGATGACATGCAATTTGGTTTTATGCCTGGACGAGGAACTATTGATGCCATTTTTATCCTTAGACAAATGCAAGAGAAGTACCTTGGGAAGAACAAGAAGCTGTACTTTGCCTTTGTGGATTTGGAAAAAGCCTTTGACAGAGTGCCAAGAGAAGTTGTTTGGTGGGCTTTACGGAAACTAGGAGTAAGTGAATGGCTGATTAAGGTTGTTCAGGCAATGTACAGAAATGCTAAAAGTCGGGTAAGGGTCAACAGTTCCTATACTGAGAGTTTTGGTGTGGGTGTTGGAGTTCATCAGGGATCTGTAATAAGTCCACTGCTTTTTATTTGTGTTTTGGAAGCACTGTCAAGAGAGTTTCGAAAGGGTTGCCCAGAGGAATTGCTATATGCAGATGACCTGGTTCTCTCCTGTGAGACATTGGATGGTCTACTTGCTAAGTTAGAGACTTGGAAGAAGGGTTTGGAAGGTAAAGGTTTGAGAGTGAACATGGGCAAGACAAAAGTGATGGTCAGTGGTTGCAATTTAGGAAAGCCATTGGAGAAAGGAAAGTTTCCCTGTTCAGTCTGTGGGAAGGGAGTTGGGAGCAACTCAATCTATTGTGGTACTTGCAAGCACTGGGTACATAAACGGTGCAGTGGAATAAAGGGCAAACTGACAGAAACTAACCGTTTTAGCTGCAAGAGGTGCAAAGAAGGAGAGGCAACCTGTGACTTAGACCTACATAAAGTGCATTTGGAGGATGAGGATATTGAGGTTGTCCAGAAGTTTTGCTACCTTGGTGACACCCTTGGAGCTGAGGGGGGAGCTGGTGCAAGTGTTACAGCAAGGGTTAACAGTGGATGGAGTAAGTTCAGGGAGCTGATGCCATTGTTAACCAGCAGAGCTCTGCCATTACCTACCAAAGGTAGAGTCTACCAGGCATGTGTACGTAGCACAATGATGTATGGCAGTGAAACTTGGCCAGTGAAAGCTGAAGATGTCAGCCGCATGGAGCGGAATGACATGAGAATGATAAGATGGATGTGCAACGTAAGTCTAAAGGACAGGCTCAGTTCTAATGAACTCAGAAGGAGATTGAATCTGGACAGTATTGGCAGCTGTATGCAGAATAGGAGGCTTCGTTGGTTTGGTCATGTGGAGAGAATGGACAAGAATGCTTGGACAAGTAGATGCAGAACAATCAAGGTGGCAGGAACCACTGGCAGAGGAAGACCAAAGAAAACATGGGAGGAAGTGATAAGGATGGATCTGAAACAAAAAGGTGTCAGCAGAGACCTAGTGAAGAATAGGATAACTTGGAAGTCAATTTCAAGAAATTGTCCAACACATGCTAGCATGTAAACCGGACGTTAAACCAAATATGATGATGATGATGATGATGATGGCTTCTTCAGTTGCACTCTCCATTACATTTGGTTCTGGATCATTTGATCTGCTCAAGACACTCCCACTTTCAGTTGTTTCTATATCTAAGTTTTTGTTTGATCTGTTCAAGTGAGTTTCTTCTGTATCCCTTGGACAAGGTGCAAGGTCAGAAAGTGACACTGTGGACTCTGTACCATATTTGTGGTGAACATGGGCATATGTTGGGTTGACATGAGTCAGCTCAACCACTTCCACTGAATCGTCATTTTTGCTAGAACAAATTTGCAGAGGTAAACAGTGCCTGAAGATAACCAAGAAGGAATTGAGGTGCCATTACTGGATTTTTGCTGGAAATTGAAGAACCACTCATGTGGAGTTGTGTTTTTAGCACTTGACAGCAAAAAATAAATTGAATGTAGAACATCTTTTAATACCTTCTCCCATTGAGTGATAGGTAATTGGTTGGATGCTAAGGCCAATTGAACTGCTCTCCAAATGATATCATTCTATCATTTCACTTGACCATTTCCAATAGGATGGTATGGTGTACTATGGCTGGTTGCTACCCCTCTGCTGATATGGTAGCTGCAAAGATCTTCAGACATTAAGGATTGTGCCCCTGTCAGAATGTACGTAGCCTGGCATACCACATAGGGAGAAAAGTGAGTCTAAACATTTGATGATTGTAGGTGTAGACATGTCTGGACGTGGTATTGCAAAAGGGAATTATGAGTACTCATCAATAACCATCAGCAAATAGTTGTTACGCATGGTGGATGGTAAGGGCCCTTTAAAATCCATACCCAATCATTCCATTGGTTTGGTTGCTTTTATAAGAGAACTGTCAGAGCATTTATAGAATTGTGGTTTCAGTTCAGCACAAGTCTTACAGTTTGCACAGGTGAGTTTGACATCCTCTGTTGAGAATGGTAAATTCTTTATTTTGACAAAATGTAACAGACAGGTAACACCAGGATAACACAGTTAAGTATGAATGTCATCTAGATTACTGGAGATAGAGAGACAATAAGCATGTGTAAAGGGGTCTGCGACAACATTGCTTTTCCCTTCGTGGTATTTGATGGTGTAAGAAAACTCAGCAAGCTCCATTTGCCAAGTTTGGATTTTAGCGTTCTTAATCTTAGTACGCTTTTGATTGTCAAACATATATGAAACAGAGCATTATCAGTTATCAAGGTAAATGGTTTCCATGATAGTAAATGGCTCCACTTTTGGACAGCTTTGATTAGGGACAGTGCTTTCTTTTCAAGAGCTGGGTACCATCGTTTGCTCTTTGATAATGTTTTTGACATGAATGCTACTGGCCGACCATTTTGGTTTAGTGAAGTAGATATCGCTACATCGGAAGCATCACACTCTACCACAAAAGATGCATCTTCATCTATGGGTGCTAAAACAACTTCTGCAAGCTCCTTTTTGATGGATTGAAAGAAATTAAGTGCATTCAGTGGGAAGGTTTCAGCTTCAGCTAATGGTTGAATTTTGTCTGAAAACTGTGCTATCCATTTGGCATAATATGCAAACATTCCCAGAGTCCTGCAAAGAGAAGCAGCATTGGATGGTGGTGGGTAATCTAATAATGGCTGTAATAATTTAGATCTGGTTTGATACTGTTATAGCTAATATGGTACCCAAGGCTATCAATTACTGAAGAACAGTGTACAGTTTTAGAGTTATTTGAAGTTATGTTTCTTTTGGTGATCATTTCATGAAAAGCAGTGTCTTTTCTCTGAAGGTCAGCTCAGAAAATGAAAAAAGACTTAAGACCAGTTAGAGTCACAACAGAAATGTTTTTAGCTGTCAGTGACCTTGGGTTTAAGAAAATAACATGCCTTTATTCACATTTACAATATTTAGAAATCTGTAATCTTCTTCAATTTTTGGCACCTCCCACCAGGGGACACCACAGTGGATTATATGTCTCCATTTGATGGAATCAACAGGGTGCTCTCTTTTCACTACTATCACCCTCCTTCCCTCTTCAGATGGAACCTTGTACCACCTCCTTATTCTTCCTATCTTCATTCTCCCAGATGTAGTTCTCTTCCCTTCTGATCACATGCCCAAATCATCTCAGTCTTGCCTCCCTTTGTTTATCTCCTAAGCTCCTAACATGTGATATACCTCTGATGTATTCATTTTTTATTTTATCCAGGCATGTGACCCCAAATGGCCACCTCAGCATTCTCAATTCTGCCATTTTCAAGTCACCATATTGCTTCTTTGTTGTTGCTACTGTCTGTAGCCCATACAGCAGAGCTGCCTACTTGCATTCCTCTTTTTTCTAGGACATCTCTCCACTTCAGGAGTTCTTCTGCAGCCTCATTTATTCTCTTGCTGCACAGAAGAATGTCAACTCTTTTTGTGTTTTCTTGCACCCCAGAATCTGCTGAAAAGCTTTGTGAGCACTTCTAAACCTAAGACACTAAGATACTTACATGCAACAGTTATTTTGTCTGGGATGACAGCCTTTCCATTGTTTATTCTTATCAATGCCTTTTTTGACTTCACCTTTTATCCCTCCAACTGCATCCTCAGCTCTCTGGACTTCTTCAATGCTGGCCTTGGTGTTCATGAGACCTTTGAAGTAGCTTTTCCACCTCTTTAACACTTTCTTTTCTCCTGTCAATAGTCTTCCATCTGCATCTTTAATGACTCATCCATGCTGCTTAGCCTTTGATGCCTTGACCTTTTGTTTTGCACTCTAGAATAAACCATTTTCACCTCCTTTGTGTATAGTCTATCATGGAGATCACTGTATGCCTCCTCCTGGTCTGTTCCATCAAACATCATCTTTGCTTTCTTCTTGTTTCTTTCTTCATCTTTGCTTTCTTCTTGTTCTTCACTGCATCATTCCACCACCATGTTTGTTTGTCTGGTTTCTGACAGCTTGATTTTATCCCCAGGACTGCCTTGGCCATTTTTGGAATGCTCTCAGTACATTCTGGCCAATTTTCCAGCACATCTCTGGTTGAACTCAGCATTTTTAGTAACTCCCAGTTGAAGTTAGGAATCTCTAATGATACAGCAAAATCAGTTTTTGTAAGATTACCCAAAAGATCAGGAGTGGTGGGTAATGAGCTTCATTAAAATGTTTATTTGTGGAACAAGGGAAACCATTACTAATGGAAAAGCAACAATGTGGTTTTGCCTGAGACTCAGGAACAAGTAGTGGTATTTTATAAATATATATAAAACAGTGTCAAAAGAGCTATAATTAGTCACTTATGAAGCCTATATATAAACATATTAGACTTCTCACTGAAACTTAATATGGGTTTAAAAGTCTGGTGCCATGGTTATAAAAGAAATATAATAATTTATTAACAAGACAAGGGTACATTTTATCACTATGTCATTTTAATCATAGAATGAGTACCATATTTAAAAAAAATGGACAACAGCGAGGACTTTCCTATTGAAAAAAAAACTTTGTTCTGTTGACATTAGGCCTTGTGTTTGGTTGTAATAATGGTAATTGTATGGTTAGTAGTAGTTATAGTAAAAAATAGTATTGGTAGTTGTTATGGTAGTATCAGTACTATAATACTGGTTTTAATTGGTGTAGTTCTGCTAAGGGTTATTATGTTTTCAGTGGTAGTATATTGTACCATTTTTATTATATGACCACTGTAGGTTATGTTTTTGTAAACATTATATTTTATTTAAGCCCTCACATTACTCTGGTATATTTTCACTGTAGCTCATAACAGGAATTTTTGTACCATTTTTTACAGTATTATTGTATAGTTATTATATATTATAAAGTTTTACCAGGGATACATATTTTTTGGAATATTTGACAAGTAAATAAACTTAATTGTTGTTTAGATCAGTTACTCAAATTCCAGTTACTGTTTTTAAGACTGTTTATGCATCCTTTTTTAATCCTAGACATGTAAACGTGGATAGTTTTGCAGTGGACAGAATGAGTTTTGTTGCTGAGGTGGTAGCTTCAGACATCATGCCCAGTGAAGATGATGAAGAAAGTTTGTCTGATATGAATATAAGGGGCAATTTAGGCCCAACCTGGTATGATGAACAGCATGAACTAGCAAAAGTGGTTGTAAAATCTGGATATTTGTGGAAAAGAAATTCTGTGCATGTACCATTAACTGGTCATAGCACAATGTCTTCAAAAGCAAAGTTTTTTGTCTTGACTACAAAATCTCTAGATTACTACAGGAATGATAAGTGTGTAAGTGTTATTTTTTACATCTTATTATTTTTAATCATGTTTTAAGTGACAATGTCAAACCACACAATGTCACACTGAGTGCAGAAAGCAAATATTGTGTATATTGATGTTGACTTGTATTGATTACATGGCTAAAATAGTAGTATAAAATGATAATTGATGGTTGGCAATTTTTTAGAGGAGATCAGGATTGCCCTATGTCATGTTGTGACAAGAGAAAAAAGTAAGAAAGCTCTGGTGTGTGTTAGTTATACCCAAGAAGGAGCAAATTTTTCTGAAAGAATTATAGGGAAGACCAATAATTCCATTCCATTCTGGTAATAATAATTTGAAATTTTGATTATGATAATCATCTATCTTAATTCTAATATTAGTTAAAATTTTGCACTGCATTGTCTTATTTACAGGGTGGGCAAATTAAAAAGGCTTGCACTTATACAGAAGAAGTAGTTATGGTGAATTCCAAACCTTGAGTCATATTTATGTAAAATAAACACTAGATAGCTGTGACTGTAATTATTGTTAGCATTCTTTTGTAATCAAGATTTGAAACTTTTAGAAAATTTTTGAATATGCTTTTGAACATTGTATCTTCTCTTATTCTTTCAAGATATTTACAATTAATTTGCATGCATTATTTCACCTGTGATAACTTTAGTTCAGGACAGGAAAATACAGAGGAAGATACTATATAATCTAGTTTAGATGAAGAGTAGCAAATTAGATGAAGTACATTACTCTTGAGCTGAAAGTATAATATGAACTTTGCAGGCATGTTTTTATGTATTTGCTTTGGAGGCGTTTTTTGTCAACTATAAGCACTTTAAGAGTGTTTTTAAAGAGTCATATTTGAATTATATAGAAACCAAGAGATGAGAATTAAATAAGTATTAGCTGGAATTTCAAGTTCTTGTTAATAACACTTTCTTCAGGTTGTTTATATTTTTTGGCCTTTATAATCATGTGACTTGAAGAAGTTCATTTTGAAACAAATAATCATAATAAATAATAATCATCATCATAATTATTATCCTTAATTCTTAGTTCTTCCTGTTGGATAGTGGATTCTAGAATATTTGTTTCTTTAAAGAACATTACATTGTATTCTAGAATCTTCCAGGATTTTCTTTATGTGTGCTTCTAGAAAACTTGCAGGATATTAGATATGCTTCTAGAATGTTCTGTGATAGTATATAAGATGGACTGATGGCCAGTTGTTTGTACTTGTATAATTCTGCCCTTGTGATTATCTCTGATTTTGCTCTCTCCATTAGTTTATGTGCTACTTTGTTATTTTGCTACTCAGCAATAAATCCATTAATTCTGGGAATCAAGCATTCATCAAACACAAACACAACATATCCATAACTAGCTGGCATGTAACCAGTTGATAATAATAGTAATAATTAAGTAACCATTACATTGAGAATGAAGGCAGAGCTTCTGTACATAACAATTGGTGTGGTCTGTTGTTGTAGCCAAATTTGCCAGGAAAAATATCAGTCCAGAACAAAAGAAAAATAATTTGTGGCAATAGCAACTATCTAGTCTACATTCATTGCTGCAAAACCAGACAAAGCACTAGTGCTTAAAATTCCTTCCTCTTTTTTTGTCATCATCAGGCAAGGTGTAAAGAATGCTGTAATCATGAGTTGTTTTTTTGGGGTGCCACTTGTAATGCTGCAATAATCTTGCCATTTTATGGTTATCTATGTTATCATCTCCCTGTAGCTTCAGTACATGTGCCTGGATCCCCCCACCTGTTCTGGCTTCTTACTGGGTGTTGAATGTGATTTTTTCCTTATCCATCACTAGATGGCTGTAACCAGGTGATAATAATCTTCTTAAGGATAAAATCTCTCCAAATATAAAATATATGGACCCAGAAACAACAAAAATAAGTTATCTTATCACATCTATTTTTACAACTATTGTGATGATGATATTTTACCATAAATTTTTGAATGAAACAGTTTCAATTTGCATTATGTATTAATTTAAGAATTTTTAAACTTTATTAGCACAAAATAAGAGGGAGTTACCCATTGGCTGTGATAAATGCAGTAGAAATGGATATTTGTAATAACTCAATACTGAAACTCAGCCTTCCACAGCAAGATCCAGTATTATTGATGGCTCGAAACTCCCAAGAATGCAAAGAATGGATACAGTGCATAAGAAATGGTAAGTTTTTGTTTAAATAAGCCATCTTTTTATTAATCACGTAAAATATTAACTAAAAATATTTTTTTTATTGTAATTTTGAACGTTTTCCCACATTTACATGTTAATTTATCCAGCAGAGTTCTTGGCAATGAAAGCACAATTTCCCCAAAATTTTAGCTATTTTTACACACCCACGTAAGTATGATTATATAGCTAATTTTATTTCAAAAGAAAGGAAACTGAACAGAATATTAGAAAACCATTTTTACTATACTTTCCTGTATATTATTAATTAAAAATGTCAGTGAACTTTGTTACTTGAAATATGTTTTTGGTATAGGACGAGCTATTAGTAAGTGCGTCCGCCCAGCTTTTAGACCACACCAAATGATGTCATTAAGTTCTTTGGAGTGTAGATAACACGTTTTTCAGAAATTGTCAGGAAAAGAATACTATAGGATGCTTTCTCAGAGAAATGCCTTTTTGAGTCTTTTTTTAAATTAATTAATTAATTTAGAGCATTTGGCTGAGATCACACAGTTAATAAGTTCTATTGCAACTCACAGAAAATCATATTAAAAAGCTAAGATTAAAAAGTTAATAAACCTTTGCATCGTCAAGAATATACAGAAATTACTCATTTTGGTTATTTGCATTTGTTTTATGACAGCACCAGGGTTCGAATTAATGCTTCGCACTTGAAGCGGTTTTTGAAATTTGAGCAAAAAATGCGAAAGAAAAACCTTGAAAAAATAGCCAAACAAGAATAGGAACATTAATTGAAAAGATATATTTGAAGCTTGGAGATTTGACAAGACTTCTTTTTTTGCCTTGAACATTCACTTTTTTGCCTCATTTGCGAAGGTAAATGCAGCGAGTAACATTTTTGAATTGTGATAAATCTGAAGAAGGCAATAAAACCACTGCGAAAAGGGTGAAACATTCATGTCAGGGACAGTTTAAAAGCTTGTTAATCCTGGGGACGTTCGATTTTTTAAAATCTGACTCAAATGTCGGCCGACGCTCGCAGACTCAGTGACAAATCACGGCAATTTAGGGTTGTCGTCACAGCCTTTGAGGTCTTAATACAAGCCCTCTCCCTTTCTGCTTCTTCTGGCGCAATTTCTAAATGCATAAAAATGCAACAAATCCAAAACAGTGTCTCTCACGTTGAATTATATTAAATGGCTTGAAAAACGGGGCATATTCTTGGGAAGATCGCGGCAAACTTTAGCCCTTTTAATCATACGTTTTCACACTTTTAAATGCCGCACAATAAAAAAATTAGAAATATAACCAAACAAGACAGCAACATTGACCAAAAGATAAATTGAAAGCCTAAAGATTTGCCAAGGGTTCGTTTTTGCCCTGGGTATTCGCTTTTTTGCCTTATTTGCGGGGGTTAATTAAATTTAGCGAGGAAAATTTTTGAAATTGTGATAAGTCTGGAAAATACACTAAAATCATTGAAAAATAAGATTTAAATCATCAATTGGTGGAATCAATTTTAAAGCATGTAAAGTCTTGGAACGTTCGCTTTTTAAGAATCTGACCCAAAATGCAACAAAAATTCATCAACGCAACGACAAATTACGGCAGTTTATGGTTACTGCCGCATCTCTTTAACGGCTTTCAGACAGGTACTTTTCTCATTCTGCTTCTTCTGGCTGTACTTCTAAACAGACAAATACAATAGGTCCAGACCAGTACCTCAGACTCTTAATTGTTATCGGATGATTTCAGAAATAGGACACATTTCTACGAAAATCGGGGTAAATTTTTGACATTTTGTTCATGCGCTTTTGAACCACAAATAAACCTTGGAATGCTAAATTTAGAAGCTGGTTGGTTTGACAGGAGTTCGTTTCCCCCCCAAATTTGATTTTTTAAGACACCCCCCTTCATCGGCTGGGTTTTATCGCAGATCAATTACATTTAAAATTTTTCGCCAATAAAAATGCTGTCATTTAGGTGTGAAAATCGGCAGAAAATGCGCACAGCTTGTAAAAAGTCATAAAAATGGGCATTCTCTTTGCCGCGAGGTTATTGATTTTGACCATCGTCTGAAGCGATTTTTATTCCCACCAATTACGTTCCGTAACCTTTTCAGAACTTTGCTTCAGAGGCTCCGCCCCCGCAACACTGGGTGGCTCAGAACGCCCTCCAGTTTCCATGACAACCGCATCAACCGGTCGCGCTGAAGCCGCTCTCTCTTCCTATTTTTTGCGAAGTGTTTTGGAAATGATAATTCGAACCATGAGCACACTTTGGATAACCATCAATGATAAATACCCATAGCATTCAAAAAATACTTACAGTACACGAAACACAAGAAATAATTGAAATACGTCAAACACTTAAAAAAGACGTAAAATACCGAAATATCATTGTCATCATAATCACCACCCGGAGTTCCAAGTGCAATAGTAGGAGCAGCAGCAGTAGTAGTTGTAGTAGTAGTAGTAGTAGTAGTAGTAGTAGTAGTAGTAGTAGTAGTAGTAGTAGTAGTAGTAGTAGTAGTAGTAGCAGTACTCCTACTACTACTACTACTGCTCCTCCTCCTCCTCCTACTGCTGCTGCTACTANCCTATTTTTTGCGAAGTGTTTTGGAAATGATAATTCGAACCATGAGCACACTTTGGATAACCATCAATGATAAATACCCATAGCATTCAAAAAATACTTACAGTACACGAAACACAAGAAATAATTGAAATACGTCAAACACTTAAAAAAGACGTAAAATACCGAAATATCATTGTCATCATAATCACCACCCGGAGTTCCAAGTGCAATAGTAGGAGCAGCAGCAGCAGTAGTAGTTGTAGTAGTAGTAGTAGTAGTAGTAGTAGTAGTAGTAGCAGTACTCCTACTACTACTACTACTGCTCCTCCTCCTCCTCCTACTGCTGCTGCTACTACTACTACTACTACTACTACTACTACTACTACTACTACTACTACTAATAATAATAATAATAATAGTAATGATAATAATAATAGTAATAGCTATATGTTGTATGATAATGTCATTTGTAACTAACAAAATTTGATAATTATTTATTTGTACTACTACTACTAAGAGAAAAAACTTTAACTTGTTAAACGTTTTAATTTTCTTCCTTGTCAGTTTCTGACGAAGACGAAACATAAATAATGATCGCATTTGCTGATAATCTTTAATTTCCTTTGTATGTTTCGCTTTAAAATGCAGTATAAAGGACTTTCTTCTTTAATAGATAGCTGTCCATTTGTCCCAATGTCCCAATCAACGGTTGACCTATCTCATTAAGCATCAGCATGTGATTTTACTGTTTATAGTAATTTATGCAACCTAATTTGGTTTTCTTTGCATTGAATTCGCCTGAGAATATTGCTTTTTATAACCTCAGATCCTAAAGGATAATTAATGTCTTTTGGAGTAAAACAAGTAAATGGTAGTAAAGCTTTAAGTCTCGTTTTCATGACTTTAGGAAAACATTCGGCTTCAAGAAACGGCACATAAGTTGTATTCAGAATATCTTAAGAAATTCTAGTCGTCGTAGCCGTGATATTACTAAGGTACGGCGATGTTTTTACGCTGTGACCCGTGATCCATACATGATTGAGCAGCTTGAAATGGTTTAGATAGTTAGATTTAACGTGTAAAACCATTTTTGAGCCCATATAACATTTGATGGACTTAACAGTTCTCAACAGTGAACAGTAAAAGAGAAAGCGTACCTGATACATGTATTGCCAGAATATTACGTCATAAATTCTACCCACCTTTCAGGCTCTTTATTTTAATCAAGAACCAAGTATAAAATACTTTTTTACTTCTGTTTTTGTTTTTAAAACATTCTTTTCGTGGCCATCATATACAAGTTTTAATGTTATGTAATTGTCGATTTGTTTTAAAACTAAAGTGATCTAAAGTAGTGCTTTTCAAACTGAGGTATCAGCACTAACTTTCAGCCGAATAATTTTTGCTATCTAATCGCAGTTTTCCTTTTTTTTGTCCTCGTTTGTTGGAGGCAGATCTTGCTTTGGGAGAAAAGTGGCCGTTCTCTTGGGGGCTCAGCCCAATGTGGATCAATTTGGATTAGATGCCCAAGTATAGGAGTCTTGGGAAAGGTTATTGGGTTAGAAAAGGGATGCTAAGGAACTTTGGGAATGACCAGTTTACGTTCAAGAAAAGCAGAGACGAGAATATTCTGAAAACAAAGAGGCTTGGTCAATTCAGATATGTCAGCAATAGAAGTAGGTTGTACTTGTATGTTATTTGCAAAATAACATCACCCAGAAAATGTTAATGTTCAACGGACGACAGGAAAACGTATTTTGAGATTTGTGTTTCAAAATTTTATATCTACCGGGAGTGTCAATCGACCGAACAAATTGAAAAAAGTTGGAGAAAATGTTAGTTCTGTTTAAGTTTAGAGCAAACCCTGAAAGAGAAAAAGTTTCTTGTTTAATTCTGAACTAAACTAAGTTAAAATTTGTGTAACTTGAGTTAAACTAAACTAACTTAATAGACTAAATGAGGCGAAACTAAAGTTGCTGAATTGAAGAGAACCTTGATTAGCTAAACGAAACGTAGCTGCAGTCATAGTAATCCCACGCGATTCCCATATTAAGCAGCTGTGCTGTTCATTGTTTTTTAGTGTTTTGAATACAAAGTAATGCGCCATATTAAAGTGAACTTTTTAAATGTTTGAAATCAATGCAGAATACCCATTTTATCTACTAAAGGTATTTTTTACGTTTAGACTTAAGGGAAATGCATTAGAGAGGGAAATCCAATTTAGAATTTTAAATAATCACAAACCCCATAAAAACCCCTAAAACTACGAAGAAAAAGCTTAAGAACACCAAGAAGGAAAGTAGTCATAGTTCCCACTGGATTTGCTTGTTAGCATTTTGGTTCTCAAACGTCTTGTCTGCCTGGACAGCGTTGAATTTACTTTATTTGGTTCTCTTGAGTGGTGTTCAGTAAAGTTTGTAAAGCATCAGAATGCAAGAGTGCATTCGGTCATGAAACCTCTTTGCAAACGTATGCATTAACTGTGTCCACAAGCCCTCAGTCTTGTGCGTTGTTGTGTTCTTGCTCTGTTCTTTTTTTATTGAGTGTGTGTAACAGATTACCTTAACTTCATTTGTTTGATTTGAAACATACAAGAGAGTGAACGCTTGTTTGTTTTCTTCATTTCCTGAACAAAGCTTGTGCCAATTTTCCATGCTATGGAGTGAATCGCTTAGTAATAAAATTTCACCTGAGCCATTGTGTAATTTGGTCGTAGCTAGAGAATCTGCATAGTGGAAACACCAAGGGATTTTTTCTGGAGTAGCCGTGCATTGCACATGACATAGCAGTGAGGGCTTTGGTACCAGCTTTGAGATGGACAACCAAGGGAACACGGGATTCTATCCATAAAGATCTTAATACTAGTTTAGAAGCCTCGACTCCTGTTTGTAAACAAACGCCATGCAAGACTCTTAGAAACGAGATTGTTTTTGTGTGTTTTAATAAGTTACAGTCAATATTTATTGGTTTGTCATTGCAATTTGAGTACTTTAATGTGGGGTCAGGAGCATTGCGTTTCAAGCTTCATTAGTATTAGTTTTAGACTCAGTATGATAAGGAAACTGTGGAAGGAATACTTCCAAAGAAATGGCAGTGCTCTAAGAAGGAACCTCTTGCTTTGTAAAATCGTGATGTACAGTTTGACAAGAAGTGGCACTCTTACACAGAAGTCATTTTTATGTAATTGCCTACAGGATTCGGTAAACAAGCGAAATTTTTAGGGGACTTACCCGGTGCAGCTACAGACATACCACGTGCAGACCGTCGAGTTTCTATATTTTTGGGAGATCTAGATGATACGTGTTAGCGCATATTTTGTCCCAGGTATATGGTTAAATACATTTGTAAGAAAAAAGAAAATATTGCACGGAGAGAATGGTATCAAGTAGATGACATGGAAAGAATAGCTATAAAAAAGAATGCGATATGTCTTGTGGTTCCAGAAACTAATATTTAACTATAAATTTCTTCCACTGCCCCGTACATACCCAATTATTTTGTCGTTTCATCCCATTTTCCGTCATTTTTGGCCAAGTGATCTAACCTTAGTGCCCTTCCTCTCCTTCGCCTTCGTTATACATGAATATTGCCACAAGGAAGCACGATCCTTCACCGGTTTGATCTGCTGTTTGCATATACTTTTATTTGGTCACGTGAAGAAAAATCGATTACCCTCTTCCACGTGTTGCCGATAGTATGACTGCATGGCTTTACGCTGCTAGGGATGACATTAAAACATTTTAACAACGACACACAAGTATATAACAGCACTGTATTTGAAGTTTTTTGTAACGAAAGAACCTCATTAATGCTCTAAAATAATATGAAATACCCCGTGTTTAACACTTGTCGCCAGGTGCCATATTTTTTTTAGCAGAAGTAGATGTTTATTAAACACAGCACCTTTCGGCTACCTGTACTTTTTCAAACTTCAAGGCTCTTCTTGGCTGTCTGGTTACTATTTTTCCTTAGAAAATTTGCCACTCAGAACCCAGTCGCTATAGGAACTGGAATTTTATTGGGTTATCTCCAAACCCAATGTTGCTTATGCGAGTTCTACTTTCAATTTTGACATATGTACATCAGTATAACTCAGCCCCAAGTCTTCTTCTAGCACTCGCTAGCCTAATGATTGCTAATTTGTTGACCTAATGTAGCTGCAATGCTGCAGAACGATACCTATATCATTTAGTTACAAAAATGAAGAGGGGGTCTCTTTGCTTAATCACTTTCAGTTTTCTACTGCTAATCTTCAAAGTTATTTGTGTCACCTTTCTCAACATTTAACTTGAAATGATTAACTGTTAAAGAGAAAAACAAGTGCTCAAACAGTCTTAGTCATTTTTAACCAATTTGAAGAAAAGAAATCAGATATGAAGGATTTTATGTCAATTGTAATCCTACTGAATGATAACAAGAATTCATTTTAGCTGTGGTTTGTTAATACGGTGCTCTACTGCATGTGAGAAATAAAAAGCACATGCATTTTTAATGTATTGTTTATTCTTATCAACGTAAAGGTCAAATCTTTGATCTGATGTCATATACCTAAGATATAATCAGCTATTGTCAGTTTTTTGAAAACTTTGTGAGAATAAAATACATTGAACTTAAGTTGGCATTATTATTTTTGTAGGTTTTTTTGAATTTGCAATGTAGATCACGTTTTTCTGCAGGAAAAATCATGTAACTGTGCTTTGCATGTCATGCAGTTGCACAGTTATCTGTAAAACACTGTTCTAATTACATTTTGTATCAACCACTAGATAAAGCGCATTGCAGTAATGTCGTTATTTATAACAACTACTAAGCAGGTGGAATGAACTTTGAGAGCAATTCATTTAGTCAGGAGCCCAGATTGTGTGATATGATTGATGATACCAGCGTGTTATTTTTATATGATAAAGTTCTGACTTTTGTAAAGCAGAAGTGTGGACTTATACTGGGATGGTGTTGTTGAGATTGTAATTCCGTACCACCTGAACACCTAAAATTTACGAAAATAAAATATTTTTATTCCATTTTCGGTACTAAGGCCACACTGGCAACCCCCAATTGTTAGAGGTAAGGCCAAGTTACTTATTTAACAAGTTTGGAAAATTGGAGTGGATAATCAGCTCATAAATGTTGGGATTCAATCACGCTAATTTAGGCGAAGAACATTTTCTCGGTTAATTGCCTGAATCAAGACACTAATGAAAACACACTGATTGGTATTATATCAATAACCGAATTAAAGAAAGGATTGTAGACAGTACGCCACAATAAATGATTGGGCTTTTGAAGGTGAACAGAAAATTTCAACAACATGGAATCAATGACGACAAAAAATGCTGTGTATATTCTGAATTGCCGTATATACCATAAAAGGAATACTGAGCTAAGGTATTGGTAATCACCCAGTCACCCCAGCTGCAATACTTAATATGGAGTATTTGTGATGCTACATTGTAACATTTGCTTGAGTGTATGATACTCAACTGCCCCAAGCTTTACAATTTGCCATTCTTTATCTGTTGTTAAGTGATTTCATACACGTCATACCTTATAATATTGTTAATTTCTGTTAAAAAGATGTCGGGTAGCTTGGAATGCGGCAGTTGCCCCTTAATCAATCTCTTCGTCATCGTTTAATCGTTATTTTCAGAACTAATACGTGCCATTAATAATTTTGGAACCAAACTTTACATTTTTGCACAATCATACTTTTCAAGTGCTAAGACAAAGTATAAGTAAACCTTAATCAGTCATAATCCAACACCAGCTGATAATTTTGAGTAATATAACAAGAAAGAAAGTCCGACTAGATTCATTTTCAATTCTTGATATTCAAGAAATAGACAAAATGAATTCAATAAAATCAGCTACATTTTTCGTAGGAAAGTCCTACATCTTTTCAGGCAACTAATTGTACGAAAACTGGTCAGAGATTCATATTTGCAACCACCTACACAACCAAGAAAGTATCCTTCTGTACGAACACGAAGGACAAAACATCGAAACGTCTCACTTCGAACGTTGTATATCGTTTCGTCTTCCCTAGTTGCACGGCGGATTACACAGTCAAGACCGATAGGAACCTCTTTGAACGATGTGTTGAACATGCTACAACCAAGGACAACACTGTCTTTGATCACATTACGTTACATATCTTCTACGTCTCGGCATTAACAACTTAACAACAAATGAAGACCGTCAATACCTTATCGACTGTGTGGCCGATAATACACATGTCATAGACACATCATCAAATTGGAATGTTTTACTTCTCCAAGAAGTACTATATATTAAGAGAAAGAGACCCTCACTAAATAGTGGCCTTGAAGCGTCTAGAGAATTGTTTCTTCTTTCCTGATCATTTCGTCACCCTTCGCTTGCCTAATTCTTGGTACTTTCTATCGTTATTTTATCGGAGTTGAGAATACACTGTGGCATAACATGCATTCATGGTACAATTGAATGCATGTTATGCCATAATTACGCACATCATTCTTTTGTCAGAGTGGTTAACACATACTTTTCTTTGTTGTACTTTTAGTGACATATTGTACCTCCATCAATTCCCTAATGATTTTACTGTAATTTCAAATTTTAGTAGCCTTTATATGATATCAAAAATTCTATTGTACAATTAGTTGCCTGAAAAATGCAGAAGTTTCCTACGAAATACATCTGATTTTATTGAATACATTTTGTCTATTTCTTGAATATCAAGGATTCAAAATGAATTTGTCGGACTTTCGTTCTTGTTTTATTACTTAATCAGTCAAATTAGCAATATCAAGTACGATGTTTTCGGCTTGATCATTACCACGGTCTAGAAAGTACTGTACTCAATTTATATCAAAGCTGAGAGGAAATGAGGTTTGTTTGTTGTTTAACAGATAAATTTGGGAAAGGGAACGAAAACAATAATCAAAGAAATAGTTTGAAGAAAAATATACAAAATAAGTAGTCGTTTGTACCCAATTGGTTGCTAGATTTGATAGGGGTAAGCTTGTTATAAAAATTGCTTTTATTTTCTTTGTTGTTACAGTTATTATCTTTAATTTAATCGAGGTTGCTCAATCTTTAAGGTAGCTTAAGATGTAATTGATCTTCTCTGTTATATTCCTTTGTCCATTAAAAGATGAGCCTTTAATATTCTTCAGTGAGAATAAAAATTTTTGTACTTGGAATTATAACCAAAGACCTCCATTTGAAAAGCTGGTAGATTGACACTTTAAGCCTTGGTTCTGTTAAAAATGCTGTAATTGTTTTTGAACACGAGAAAGAAAAGCAGTTTAACATCTTCGATACATTTATGCAAATTGAGTTGGCAATAATGAAAACCAGATTTTTTTTAATTTGTAGATTGTCATCCTCACTTAACATTGCTGTGTTGGAGATGCACAATTTCATACCGTAATTTCACACCCAACAGCATGCTCATAACACGAACGTTTAACTAGAAATCTGCATAACAGCATAGCTCACTATTTGTTGACTACAGTTGCACGCTTCAACTGCAGTGGGCGATTTGTGTAATTTAATGTTGTTCTTGCCGTAGTGGAATGTGTTTAGCATTTCTCACTTTAAGAAAATAGTTTAAGTAGCAATATGAATTTATTAAAATGTGTATGAATATCTACCTTGCAAAAAATATTTAAATGTCTTCCAAAGACCCAATGACAAATAAGAGGGATTGTTTGTACGCCAAATACCAGTTATAAACAACACTAATATCGTCGGTCAAAGGGGAAAGAAGATTGGATCAGGTTTTGTGGAAAAACTTCTCTGTTCAGTTACAATACATTTTTTTGCATGAGAAATATTCTAAATATTTTTTCCAATTTGTTACCCTTAGGAATTTCAAAATGGTCCGTTGTAAATATCTCACCAGTACTTCATGGAATGGATGATGACCTGGAGCATGAGGCAGTAAGAGTGATATTTTGTATGACTTAGATATGTTCATGTAGTTAGATTTAATTTCATCACATCCATTTTACTCTTTGTTTAGTTTTACCTGGTACAGAAGTTAAGGCAAGCTGCTTTTAAAATTCCTTTTCACAGTGCTATTTTTTCCAGAATGAAACTTTGCTCTTCAAGGTGTGTCGTAACATCTAACAAATTACACCCGCCACTGATTGTGGACTACAGAAGGACTCGGAAAACATAGTTTTAAACATGTAAATATGAAAATGATAACGTAGATATAAATTTAATTCATTTCAGTTTGTTCTCCAGGGCACTGATGTTATGCAGGGAAAGGACAGGTTGTCATATAGCTTAAAACTGGTTTCGCTACAGTAGTCTACAGTAAATTAATTGAAAACGGCATTTTAGCGACTCATCTTCCATGTTTCTCTTCGAAGTTTACTTTTTAAAGCCTTTTACAATCCTGCTTTTGACCACTCGGCAGCAAAGCTTTTGAATCAGAGGTTTCTGTCCTCTGAATATGCCATTTTCGAAGGTTGATAAGCCCCACCTACCCGACACAATTAGTTTTAGGGCCCCATCGTCACGCCTTTACCCTTTTTTTCTGTCAGAAAAAACAGTTTTGCTAGTAAAGTAGCTAAGCCCTACGGGCTTTTCCTGAAACGCTTGTCATTAGGAGCACTTTATGTGTAATAGGAAGTGTTACCCACTACTGCCCTCGGCCCTGACAATCTTAAAACCAATATGATTAGGTTATGAGAAATTTGACTGAGAAATTGGAGATATTGCAGAGATATTCAGACACTTTTTTATAGAATTGATAACCGTGAATTTAAACTTTAAATAAGAACCTATACCGCGTGTAGCCACGCAAGCCGACATTATGTTCCATGCTGATGTAGTAAAGGAAATTTTTTTATTTTGTAGAAAACGTAGAAAATTTACTAATTAAAGGTTAAAATAAAGTTTGACTGTGTTCAGTTGTGCAATTAGCGAAGAGTCAACAAACCTGTGTTATCGGTTAGCGATGTTGATGTCGTGATGGAAGTTGGAACTTTAAATTTTAAACCATGGAAATAAATCAAACAACAAGTTTATTTTCGGACTAGCGATTGTATAATAAGAGTTGCAAGGTTGCCTTAGTTGTGGTTAGTCTCCATCTGTGTGATAGTGTTGCATTATATTTAAGTTAATTGATGGATGGCTGTCAGATACAAAGTAGCGCTCACCTTTTCTCAACTCAAACGACTCCAGGATGCACTTCTCTTTAAATATTTGCTATTTTCCCGGTTTGAGCTGGGTTTGTTAGCGATGCCGCTTTCTTTGTATTTTTATTTTTTTGAAATTGATGTTTTTTTATTTGTAAACTCGTGGGTTTCTTTAGGACCAATTAGATAATAACGCTGTCCCTTCATTTTAATAGTGTTTTCTTTATCTATTTTACAGGATATATTTCCGTCAGGGTGCATTCCAAAATTGGTCAATACTGCTGGTGAGATTTCGAGTTTTTCTTTTCTTTTCTAAACTGTAACCATAATCACCCTTAAGTAAGGTGTACTACTCGGTAGTTACCCCCGAGACCATGAAGTACCAGATTGGGATCTGGCGGGGTTTTGTCTGTCTCATTGGTAAGGGGACTCTTTAGTTTTAGTTGATAGCACTCCTAGAGATGGTGTCTGGATAAAAACACTTCTGGTTGTGCANCCAATTAGATAATAACTTTAACGCTGTCCCTTCATTTTAATAGTGTTTTCTTTATCTATTTTACAGGATATATTTCCGTCAGGGTGCATTCCAAAATTGGTCAATACTGCTGGTGAGATTTCGAGTTTTTCTTTTCTTTTCTAAACTGTAACCATAATCACCCTTAAGTAAGGTGTACTACTCGATAGTTACCCCCGAGACCATGAAGTACCAGATTGGGATCTGGCGGGGTTTTGTCTGTCTCATTGGTAGGGGGACTCTTTAGTTTTAGTTGATAGCACTCCTAGAGATCGTGTCTGGATAAAAACACTTCTGGTTGTGCAACGTAAATTTCACAAAACCTCGATATGATTGTTAAGTGTCAAATCATAATACATCCAATAAAAACGTGAATGGGGCTGGAACTTTATGTAAATACTTTTCGTCGGGTAGGCGTTCCTCAGGTGAGTAGAGGGGGTTCGGTCGTTATCCTACTACTGCCAGAATGAAATAGAATAAAAAAGTAAACTAGGTTGTGATGGGATGCTTTTATAGAAGTAAACCGTTGAATGAAGAAGGGAGGACCATCAGAAGCTACAGACAAAGAATGTTTGAGAATGAATATTAAGGGGTATGCTTGATTCAACGGAACAGCGTGTTTGTGACCAGGCGAGGACCATAATAAAGAACGGGTGGTTATCATAACTGGAGTTGGAAATGTTTAAAAGGAAAATACAAGATGAAGTACAGAACGAGGATGGTAGCCTGGAGAATGAGGATCAAGTTGAAATTTCGAATGAGGAATGAGGTTAGAAATGACCAGTGGGATGATAATAATCAGGTAGATGATATTGATATAATAAGACGTGATGTAAATGAAGCTGAAACCAATGGTGTTGTGCCTGACCGAGAACAGAAGCAGATTATTGAAGAACTGAAAGAAATAATAGCAGCAGGAAGAACAACTGCAGGAATAACGTTTAAAAATGTTGACAAAAGACTTTTAAATGTAAAGCTAAAAAAATTAATAGAGCAATCAAGTTTATGAATACAAGCAACATCACCCAAACGAAGGGCTGGCTGGCTGCAGCTGTGTGGGTTGCAGAACAGCTTGGCTTGAAGAAAATCAAAAATAGGAAGAAAGATGAACCTAGATGGAAACGTAGAATCGAAAAGGATATGAAAAGATTGAAACAGAAGGTCAGCTTGCTGCAAAGAGGAAAGAAAGGTGAACTTGCAACAAAGAAGAAAAGAAAACTAAAAAAACTGGAAGCAAGATACAGAGTTGAAGGAAAATGGCTTGAAACAGCAATCGATTAACTAAAGGATGATTGTAAAGAGCACAAAGGCTAAATTATATGAGCAGAGAATCACTTAATTCAGACAGAACAGGATGTTTAATTTTGATCAGAAGACGATATACAAAAAACTGAATGGAGGTGGAAATAGTTCAAATGATGTGCCTGATGTTTAAGGAAGTAGAAGTATTTGGGGTGACATTTTGAGCGCCGAAAAGAAACACAATAGAGAGGGTGGATGTTTAAAGGATCTGAATAATAATAATAATGACCAACACCTTCAGGAAATGGTGAGGATATGTGTTGAGAATGTACAGTAGCGAAAGATCACGAATTTTAAAGGACCAGGGAAAGGTGATGTTCAAGGTTATGGATTAAACACCTCAATAATATTGTTAAGAGAATCGCTTGCCGACTGAATAAGATATTTGAGAAAGAAGATAGTTTACGTACATGGATGACATATGGTCGTACAGTACTGCGCCAAAATGACTCAGGGAAAGGTAATGCAGTGGGAAACTATCGCCCTATTACGTGCCTCTCATTAATGTGGAAGCTGTTGACAGGAATGATACTCGAAGAGATGTATTTAGAACGAAAGAATCTTCTTTCATAACAACAAAAAGGATGTTGGCGGGGGAGTCGTGGCACAAATGCTAACTGTTGATTGACAAGATTGTATTGAGAGACTACGAAGACGACATACTAATCTGGTTATGTCATGGATAGATTATAAGAAAGACTACGACTTTGCCCACCATAGTTGGATTAGTGAAAGTATGGAAATGTTAGGGATTGCAGGGAAAGTAAGAAACTTCCTGCAAAGACGTATGCTTCGATGCAAGGTTTCATTAAAACCTAATGGAAAAGATCTTTGAGATGTTGATGCGAAGAGGGGGATATTTCAGGGTGACAGAATCTTAGAAAGTATGTTGTTCTTACCTTGAAGAGTGAGAAAATAGCTAGATGTCAGGGACTAGAACTTTCAGATGGTAAAGTAGTGAAGGAAGTGGAACAGGAAGATTACACATATTTGGGGATAGTTGAACTGGATAAGATAAAAGAAAATGAGATGGAAGAGAAAATTACAAGTGAATACAAAAGAAGGCTTAGGTTGATTTTTAAATCAAAGTTGAATGGTTGAAACAAAATTACAGCGACGAACACATGGGCAGTAGCTATCTTCAGATACCAGGCAGGAATTCTGGAATGAAAAGAATGTGAGCTTAGACAGAACAATAAGAATGACAATAACAATGAATGGTGCGTTTCGTCCTAAGAGTGATGTGGATAGACTATACTTAAAGAGGCATTAAGGAGGCATTAAGGAGGCAGAGGTTTGATAAGCACAGAACACTGTGTTAGCGGAGAGGAAAATAGCTTGAGCCTCTACGTAATGAATTCTGCGAAAAGACTGATTCAGGAGATTCATACACCAGTGAAAATTAAGACAGAAAGTACAAAGACGACAGAATGTATAGCAGCTTAAACAGAATGGACAGAGAAAAAGATGTATGGACAAGAATTGACAGAGGAGGTAGATAAGAACAAAACCTTGAATCGTTTAGTCAGAAGTGATTTAAAAGTTGAGGCAGAGGCGTTGTTTTGTGCTGCAAAGGAACAGGCCATCAGAACAAATTATGTGAAATACCACATTGGCAGAAGTATTGACAATCCACTCTGTAAAATGTGTGGAAAGAGAGGAGAAAGTGTGCAACATGTAGTAAGTAAATGTGAGAAATTAGTTCAGAAAGAATAAAAGAGACCCCACGATAATGTAGCAAAGAAAATTCATTGGGAATTGTGTAAGAAAAATGTATTAGAACATGAGAAAAAGAAATGGTATGAGCATAACCCAGAAGGAGTGGGAGAGAATGAAGATGAAGAATGTTGTTGGGTATAAATGTACAATGCGACAATGTGACAGAAACAAAGAGGCCAGACATTGTTATAATTGATAAGAAGGAAAAGGGCTGTATAAACGTTGATATTGTAGTGACCATTGATGAAGGAGTACATGAAAAGGAAAGAGAAAAGGTGGAGAAATTCCAGGGCTTGCGGAGAGAAATTAAAGATGCCCCTAAAAGGGAGGGAAAAGAATTTATGAGGTGGGTCACAATTGGAGGTACCTGATGATGTTGGAGTTGTACAAATCTCCAGTGTGTTCCTGTTAGCCCTAGGTCGTTTGTTATGACTCGCCTAACTAGCGTAATGACGGCAATTCTAACAGCCAGAGCATTACCTGAAAATATATTTAATAATAATAATAATATTTGTAATAATAATAATAATAATAATAATAATAATAATGATGATAATAATAATAATAATAATAATAATAATAACTGTCCTGGGTATTGACTTTAAACTCCATCCGGTTGTGGAGTTTCGACGTTGCAGAATGAGGTTACCCTTTGCCACAACTACCTCCAGGTCACCATTAGGCAAGGTGTAGCACCTGTTAGCCTACCCCGAGGCCTTGAAGCTCCGGGTTGGCGTCCGGCGGGTTTAAGTCTGTCTCATCCGCGTGGTCTTGAAGTACCAGTTGGCGTCTGGCGCGGAGTAACCAGCCCGAAAGGTTAAAATATAGTCTCAACAAAATGAAAATAAGAAGTAAAAAATCATACTACATCGTCCGTCACGTGGGTCAACAAAGGACGCGTCCTCCAAGGGAGCTGAACCAGCTTGGGGTCGAAAAATCTGCGACTGAATCAGCAACCTCTATTAATGAAGACTCAGTTGGTCACCATTCACAGGGAAACCTATTAGGTGGCCCATCTAGAGATAAACCACCAGCGAACAAAACAAAACAAAAACGTATGAGATGGAGTAGAGAGGATTATAAAGAAGTGATGTGTGCTTTTTATATGTCTTTAGAGAGACCAGAAAGTATTTACACTGAAAATACCTTTAAGATATGGAGAAACCGAAATCCTGGGATTAGAATGAATTTTGGTGGTAAAAGATTAGCAAATGTCAGGCGAGATATTATGAACAAGAAGAGATTGACGGATTTTGAACTGCGGGAAATTAAAGATATGGTAAGACGTGAAGTTGCAGAGAGGGATGCTAGAGAGGTTGATTGTAGGGATGGAATGGTTGA
>RDPX01000084.1:900027-912571 GCA_003991215.1 Morbakka virulenta
CCTGTACTTGCCAAGACGCGAGGGGGGAAGAGGGCTGATTCAGCTAGAACTTGCTTACAAAACCACCACAATAGGCATGGAGAAGTACTTGGACACTACTGATGACTGGATGTTACAGCTCGTTTTTAACCATGAAAATGGAAAAAGACTTCATTCAATTTGTAAAGAAGCTAGGAAATTTGCTAATGATTTCGATATTGATATTCAACAGCCTATAGAGGAGAACACACCAGCCACGAAGGCTGCAAAATCTATCAAACAAAAGGCAAAGAAAATCGGAAACCAACAACTTGCTGATAAATGGAGCCAGAAGGCTTTGCATGGCCAGTATGTTCTTCGGAGTCGCAATGCTGATGTTGATCAAAATGCTACCCATCAGTGGCTCCGAAGTTCAAGTCTGAAAGCAGAGACGGAAGGCTTCATTATTGCAGCCCAAGATCAAAGCCTTTTCACCAGGAACTACCAGGCAAACATACTACACAATGGTGCAGACCCTAAGTGTAGATTTTGTGACCAATTCGTTGAGACTATAGACCACCTGATCTCTGGATGCCCCATACTGGCCCCTAGCGAGTATGTGAATCGACATGATCGAGTAGGGCAATACCTACACTGGGGAATATGTCAGCATTACCAGATACCTGTACATCAAAATTGGTATGAACATAAGCCTTCGCCAGTCGTTAACTCTGAGGACGTCACTATTCTATGGGACTTCTCGATTAACACTGACAGGACAATCCAAGCCAACAGACCTGACATTGTAATTAAGGATCACAAATTGAAAACCTGCACTCTTATAGATATGAGTATTCCTTCTGACAGAAACATTGCTATTAAAGAATTTGAGAAGATAAGCAAATATAAGGACCTGGAAATCGAAATTCAGAGAATGTGGAAGATGAAAACTACAACAGTGCCAGTTATAGTGGGTGCACTTGGGATGATTAAAAAAGATACTCAGAACTTTTTAGACAAAATACCCGGAAATCTCAAACTTCAAGAAATTCAAAAAATCGTGATAACGAGCACAGCCCATATTTTACGTAAAACTCTTTCAATGTAAATACTTATGTTAAAAGTCTCTCAAACAGGTCATATGTTTATTTTTTATACAAACTTTGCAATAATCCTCTATTTTTGATGTTCGTAAAAATTCTCAAAACCTTTGTTTGCCCTAGGTCACTGGGTGTGGCCCGGTGAACAACTGTATCAAACCGTATTAAAAATAAAAATGTACATAATAATAATAATAGTAGTAGTAGTAATAATGAAATTTTAATGGCATGTGGAAAATACAGCCTCTGGCAGTCTAAGTCCAGCTCATGGCCTTAACTTCCCGATATTTTTGAAAACTAACAGGAGAAGGGGCGAAAGGCGAGTATCTGGCGCCTTCCAATAACCAACGCACCGGGTAGAACAAGCTCATTAGTGTTGCCAGCGGTTTGTTTAGGAGAAGGAAAATATGTGATTTCAAAACTAGGGCAAACGGGCTTCTTTAGCCTAGGAGGACAGTCCGTCTAGTGGAAACTGGACGAACAATTTTATGATGGATGATACTCATAAGCATTGGTAAGCAGATTATCTGGTGGAGGTTGCACAATTATACCCGTAACCCGAACGCACCGTGCCAATATGGGTGGATAGCCTCTGCGTTATGAGGTCACAGGTAGCGGCGGAATCTGGTAAATGTGACTCCTCTATGAAAATATTTGCCTTACGCAGAGTGCCGAAAAACCCTGGATGGAGTGAATCAAACCCATGTGTCGTTTACTAGCTTGTTATGGGAGACTTAGATAACGATCAACTTCAACCGAGAATCATATGTAATGTTGCTAATAATACAGTGACATCAATAGATGCTGATGATAGAACAAATCATGTCAATGACAATAATGTACATACTATGAATAATCGAGAATGGACAGAGGAGCAAAAGAGATTGATTGTTGAAATAGACAAAGAAGAAAGATAAAGAGGAAGAAAATTTATGAAAGATTTAAAGCTGGATGGGATGCAGAATATCTGGATAATAAGAGAAGAGCCCAAAGCAAAGTGGGTAATGCCAAAAGGTTTGATAAAGAAGGATGGGGAAGGAATAATCCAACCAACAATCAAAGCATTAACACAAGTGGCACAAGAACGTAAACAACCAGAATGGACGATTGAGATGAAGGTTAGGCTCTTAATGATGGACGAAGAAGAACGCGTAAAAGGTAGACGTTTAATAAAACGTGTGAAAAACTGTTGGGGTGTCGACTATCCAGAATCTCTATATTCCAGCTGGCAAAAATGATGCACCTCACTTCAGGAAAGGAAAAGAGATTACAAATCTGATCTTAGTGCGACAACGAGAGCAAGTCCAACCAGATATGGATGAAGAAGAACCGGAGGAAGACCTGGAAGAAGTCTCGAGAGCCAAAACCATTGTAATCGAAACTTTACTTGATGAAGAAATAGAAATAGTAAAACAAACCGGATACAGTACTGGATTAAAATGATATAGAGGTTGGGCAACATTTCCTTGTACAGCTGGAGAAATCGGTTACTGTATGTTACTTCAGCTAGAGCCAAGAGATAAGCTTCCGAAAATGGTACTCACAGACTAGCTGAAAACCAGTGCGCAATGAATTGCATGCAATGCACCTCGGGAATGTGGACACCATTCTGCAGATAACAGGTCAAGTGTATGCAATGGGAAAAGCAGACTGGTACGTGTTGGGAGTAGCTAAAAAAACAAATGAAGGCAGGAGACAGAAAACAAGTAAAGGAAACAGGTGAGAGTGAAAGCTCAATTTGGAAATAGAAGAGCTAAGGCAAGGCAACGCAAGAATAAGTAACGAGCTCAATAGGAGAAAAGGTAGGAGAATGACTTCAAAGAAGGAGAAGGTCATTATCCAAAAGCTTAAAGCGAAGCTGAGTGACGTTAATTTGGATTCAAATAAACTGAGGATGGCAAGGGAGCAGTGGCTTTATAAATTTCGATACAAGAAGATCAAAATGAGGAAATACTTCGAAAGGAGATTGAGAATCTATGATAACATTGTGTACCAATGAGATCAGAAGAGTTTCTTTAGCAAGCTAGAAGGAAATGATGCTCGAGAGGGCAAAATGCCTAACACGGAGAAATGTTTGGAGTTCAGGGGAGGTTCGGTGGAGTGAAAGGAGAAGCAGTGAGACACTTAATATGTGAATGTAATAAGCTTGGTCAAAAGGAATGCAAGAGGAGATATGACAATGTTTCCCCTATTGTCCAGTGAGAGCTATGTGGCATTCACGAGTTGGAAAAGGCGGAAAGGTGGTGTGAACATCAACGTCCTAATGTAATAAGAGTCTGATGAAGCCACACTGCTCTGGGGCTTGAACATCCATTGTGACCACATACTTGAAAGTAGAAGACCAAGCATAGTTACAAAGGTGAAAAAAACAAAGAAGGTAAAATTGTCGACATAGCAGTGTTTTGAGACACGAAGGTTGAAGCAATAAAACACGAAAAACTGGATTTATACCAGGACCTAAAAGATGATATGACGAAAAAGTGGTGAATGAAAAAGATAGACGTAATACCTGTTGTAGTTGGTGCACTGGGAGTTGTATCAAAGGAAACTAGACAACCGGAAAGAAAGGTGGACATCAAAGTGAGAATAAAACAAAAAAACCTGCGTTTCTTGGAACAGCAAGCATCTTAGAAGGACACTTGAGACGTACGATTGTGGATTGCAATCAGCTGTGAGGAAAAGAAAATGCCTATTTGGCATATTGTGTAATTAGAAGAAACTACTACTATTACTACTTCTACTACTACTACTACTACTACTACTGCTACTACTACTACTACTACTACTACTACTACTATTACTACTACTACTATCACTACTACGTATAATAATAATAATATTAATAATAATAATAATAATAATAGATATTCATACTATTTATATACCAGAAATAACAATAATAATAAAGTAGACATCCATTTTTCGTGATACGTTTCTTAATACTACATACCAAATGTTGTGAAACCATTGTTTTTGTTTCCTACTCCTAGGAAGCTCTCTCGTGACGTTTTAAGAATATAAAAAACTGTTTTATGCAATTATGAGCATCATGAAAAAACCAACTATTGAAAAGACAGTTCCAAGTAAATTTGTTGTACTTTACTGTAGCTTATAAAATCATTTTATTGTATTTTTCTGTGCAGAGTTTTTCCACTGACGTTTTTGTAAATTTTAAAAATTTTGTGTCAATTCATTTTGAAGTAACCTTCAAACGTTTCACGTATCTATACACCTACTACCCAGTTTTAAAAGCCTTGGGTTTATGTCATCACAGCTTCATTCCATCTTATTTTTTTCAGAATGTTTTGCTCCAGAATATGAATTGCTATTTCAGAACTAAGCAGGTTTTGTTAGAAATTTTTACGTTTTAAAACATTAGAATATAATATGCCAGTTATGAGGCTGTGCTTTTCTTGTCATAAACTTTTGGTCCTGACTAAAAAGTTGTACGTTTACAGGATAATTCCCGGAAAAATTTTATTTAATGCCATTAATTATCTATGTCAGTACACTTTGAACGTCACAACTGAGAAATCGTCCCGTATGAGTTTAATTTGTATTAAGTCTTTTGGCTAAGGGAATAATAAAATTTTAGTATATTCCCACTTTGTTGAGGAGCTTTGAACAAAAAAATTTTTTTAGGGTTTAAGTAGGCTAAACTCAAACTTCGGAATTTTCAATCTGTCTTTAGGTGCTACATTATATGAAGTTCTTCATGGTGAATTTCCAATGATCAAGTATGCAAGAGCTGGTCAGGCAATACCGCATGAAAGGGTGTTTAAAATTGACCCAAATAACCTGGTAAGTGTACAACAGATAGATCAATAGATATCTATATATCTTCCTAAAGTTTTGTGTTCTTTTGTGATACTTTTGTGATGTCGCTTTTTTGGGGAGTGACCTTGCGATACCTTTACTTCCAATTATGTGTCCGAAGACATTCGTGATAACATTTTTCTCCATATGTTTCGAGTCCTACTGTTTCTGTAAATATTCATCAGTCCTAGAGATAAAAAATCTTACGGAAGCCCTAATTTAGTAATGTTGACATTCAGATCTTAAACATTTTCTGCACAGCTGACTCTGGATATTATTTATTTGTTTCTTAACTACATTTGCAAGAGGGATCAGCTATTGAACTCAGATGCACAGATTTGTCATTCTTTTCAAATTTCTCCGTAAAGGTTGCTGTATTTTTGTACTCACCAGAGCCATCTGCATGTTTTTATCTCTCACGGTTTTGCTTTGGTATTTTTATTTTTGTTCCCATGATAAATCCATATCGATATGCACACACTAATAAAATGATGAGAGTTAAAACATTTCTTCCTTTTATTGGTTAAACATTTGTTTGTTAAACTAGTTTTGTTTTCAATTATCAACATTTGTATTTTATATATTGCTTTGTTTATTCAAACTATTTTTATAGCATGGCATTAAAATACTCTAACAAAAGGTGAATAAATTATTTTGCTACCCAATTCTTTTTTTTCTTTTCAAGCAAATAATGTGGAGGGCGGGGAGGAGGGAACATGGCTATCAATTCAAATGCACTTGTAAGTGTACCAAAGCATTTGCTAAGTGCCTGATTATCAACGCTTGTTTAACTTCCATACTGCCCCAAACAATCCTATACCATTACAACTTGTTCTAAACACTGTTTTTAGGTTTACGTGCAGCTACTTTAAGGAATACAATTTTAATGGTGTCATTGTTTTAATATTTTTTATCTCATTGGCCAAGATGCGCTATTTTTTAATTCCATTGTTTTTTCTTATATATACTGTATATGTATAACTGAACCCACATCGTTTAACTTCCCTTGTGCACATTTTTGTGTAACTAGGTTGAGATTGTTCGAGCATTGTGTTAGCCAGATGCGGTAACAATCCCACAAGAAGGGTTATTGGGGAATGGGAAAAGCTGGCATGGTAGACAAAGAAAAGAAAGGGTAGACTTGTTGCGGATAGTTATAAGGGGTAATATTGTACGGACGTTAGACAAGAGGCTCTAGATCACATGTTGTGGAGAAAGAGGTAGAGAGAGAGAATGAATTTTCTGACTGATCATTGCTTGGCCTAACGGGGCAAATCTGGGGCACGAAAGTGTACAAATACAGTCATTATAGATAAAGTGACTTCCCTGCCAAACCTTCTGGAATGGAATTTTAATCTTGATGGATTTATTAAATGGTCGGTTTATTGCACTATTCCACCAAGTACATTTACTTATTATTTACTCCCAAACTCGAGAATTTGTCAATTTGACGACAGAAGGTTAATTTATTTGTGAATTAGAGGGGTGAAACTTTTTTATTATTTGACACATATATTTAAACTCTGTGAACCTTTCATTGGTTCGACATGTGTACGCATCTCTACGTCATTTTTTATATGACCACTAGCAGTTTTGCATAAAATAAGCGCTTCTGACGCGTTACACACCGTAGGCTAATTTGAGGCTTTGGCTGTCTAAGAAAAAGAGGTTTTGTGGTGTTTGATACGTGTAGACCCTTTAAAAGGTATCTCGGAAGCAACCTATTGCACTTGACCTTTTGCCAAGAATTTTCTCCCTAGTCAATCGAGCTGTGATTATATTATTATTTTACATACAGAATTCAGTGTGGAATTTTACGAGTTATTTTGTTTTGTTTTTTGGGCTTTTTTGTATTTTGAAGAAATAGAAAGTTATTAATTCGACGTAGGCCCAATTTTGAAATTTTAGCCTGGTTTTGGTGACATATTTGAGAAAATATAGTGTTTAAATGTGCAGCATATCGTAGTACGTAGCCCCTTTAAGAAAAACCAGGAGGGTTAGTTTATTGAAAGGGTTTTTTGTCAGGTTGGAAAGTCTATCACAGTTGGATCACATCGTTTAACCTACCTTTAAAAGGTTTATGTCTGGAAAAAGAAATTTGCAACTTTTCTCGCTATTGTAATTGCTGGACTGTACAATTTTAACGCTATTTATTGACAAAAAAGTAGCTTGACGAAGAATAGAACCATTGTCATAAAGGAATGAAGTACTATGTAACACTTGTATTGAATTGACATCCTACTTTGTTAAAGATGGATCTGGAATCAAAGAATAAAGTTAAGAGCTAAGAGTACTGAGAAGGACCAGAAGGAAATAAAACAAATGTTTGCTTGCCTGGAATAAGCTATAACTGAAGTTTATGTTTAGTAAATAGTATTAGCATAACCAGCAATGCAGGAATTAAAACGTGCTTGCCATATTTATTCTAGAACATTGACGTCCTTTAACAGAATGTGGGATAGCCTCTAATATTCGTATAGATAGAGCAAATACAGTGGGTTTTTTGCCGACACACAATACGGGGGTCGCCTTCCAAGTTAACCTATATTGACTTATTGTAGCAACCATTGACCTGGAAATACCTAAGTGTTTGGAACAAAGATGGATTAAACCTACACTGCTTTACACTCGTAAACTCTCACTATTTTTTAACTGGGATATCTTTCCATTTTTATACGCGAGACCTTGAAATACGAGGATGGGGTCTGGCGGGATTAAGTCTGACTTATGGCATCTCCTCACTGTTGGTTGCCAACTCAACTAGAGATTAAGTTTCGATAAAAACACAGGTGTTAGTGCCACATTACCACTACTCTTTTTTATGAGGGCAATGTGTGGTAGACAGTGTTTGGTGGTGGCCTGTGTCTAGGCGGTGGTTTAGGAAATCTATTACTTCTTTTCAATTTTTCTTATGACAGTTTCCATCCAATGATTGTTCCCCAGCACCAGGAAGACCTTTAGTGATCAGGGGGTTTGAAGAATCCCCGGACCCAAGACTAACTCCATAACCGAGAATGAAGGCTCGAGATATGTTGGTGCTGGCTCTTCACGGACCCGGAAAAACCTCTTATCTTCCAAAAATATTTTATCCTCATCTTTCAGTATGTCAGAGGTCCTTGTTCATATTTATTTTATGTGAAAGCTTTCCTTCATTTTAATTTTCCTCATATTCGTACGCATAGAGGACGAGTCTCAGTGGTAGTGTTAGTAATAGTGACCTTCATATTGATGACTATATTTCCCTTCATTTCAACAAAGCTCTACACCTCATCTTCATTGTATTGTTATCTGTGGCTGGCAGAGCCATTCAGGTATTAGAGTACTAAAACGTGAGTATAAAAATAAGCCTTCCATGTGCTTTAGATTTTCTCTTCTTTAGACCACTTGTTATTTATTTTTCTTGTATCGATGTCACTCTAATTCTTGCTCAGTTATTGAGACAGTATCAGACACCATTGGCAGGATTCTGGACAAGCACTACACTGCTAACTTCTTTGTCTTTGGTGACCGTGGCTGACTCACCATACCTGAGTATATAACAGATGGATCACCTATAATCTTCAGGACTGTAGGTGATTTGGTCGTGGCCGATATCGACCTCTGTTTTCTCGAACGGTATTCATATTGGTCAGTTAACACAAATGCTTTGCTTGCATGGGGTATTTCAGGACCCATAAAAACAAAGGAAGTGCTGACAATGTATTGAGAATTTAAATATTATTTCATATTTGCAGGCAGATAAATCAGAGTGGTGGGTGCAGTGTTGGGGAAAATGAGCGTAATAGGATTTGGTTCTCGGCCTTTTGGCAAAGATCAAGTGTAAAGCTGTGGTCTTCTTATGGTCGGGACTTCGGCTATAGGGCCCAACCTTGCCGGAAAGGTGGTTTCGAGATGCTTGAACACTGGCTGAAGACCAACCCAAGAGGAGTGGTCTTCTCACGGAGAGTCCTGGAGGGGCGATTTGTATGTCTTGCATTTTATGGTGTCTTGCGTGCTTTTTCTCCCACTTGTTCTTAATCTATTGCTTCCTTTTAGGCCTTTCATAGATAGGAATCGGTGAAAGACAAAAAGGGGCCCAGTGTTTGCCAGCGGTACCGTCAATTAAAGACCAAGTAGGATTTGGTTGCGACAAAAAATCATGGCGTAGCGGCGTCCTTACAATCGCACCCCAAGGAGGAGCCTGTATCTTTGTGTGTTATTTAAAAATAGTTGTTTTAATTTTCTATCAGCTTGGGTGCTATGTTTTATGCTTTTGAACAGAAGGTCCTTATTATTTTCCATCATGCAGCTACAATCACCTGTTAAATATGAAATTGGTATGTTAGCACCTTACACAAAAGATGGCTTTTTAAGTATAGCTTCATAATTAACAACTTTTACTGCGTTCTGCAAGACTGCTCTTTGGATTAATTGTTATATATATATACATTATATATAAATTCCATTACGATTAAATTATGAATCCAAGAAAGACAATATTTAATTCTAATTTGCTGTTTGTCTAATTGTCTTTATAGACTGTCTTTGTAAATATAGAAAAACTAGTTTTACTGTTTTTTCGATGGGATTTTATAAGTTTTATATTTTGTAAAATCAATTTGTTTTGTATTATCCACATTACAACAGTGGGTCTTGATAGGATAACCGAAGTGAGATGCGGACAACAAACACGCAACTTCAACCAATTTCCTTACCTCGAAGTGGAAAAGCAATCATTCTCCTTGATGTTTGAAAAAGAACAAGGTGATCAGATTTCCGTTTGTGCTTGAGCATATTAGTACTATTTTTTGCATGGACAGGAATCGTTTCTTTGCCTCAAACTTTGTGATTTAGAAGTTAGGGCAAGGTATTATTTATTTAGGTTTTTTTGAAAATTACTGATATCATTTTTCCTTTTTGAAATATAACGTGTAAACGCTTGAAAGAAATTCATTTATTTTTCATTTATAAGCGCTAAAAAGATCTGTTTTTGAAGTGCCCTTAAATATTCCACGCCGATTGGAAACAAAATGCCACTACCATTGTGACTGGACGCACTAATTTATGAAACTAATAATTATAATTAAAAAATTATACAAGGGACAAGAATAATATGTTGGTAGTACTGCATTCTGGCAGCGGCCGTTATGCAGCAAATAATTAAAGGTTTTTTTAATGTAACCGTTAAGCCCCTTAGCACACTAACTAACAAATCAATTGACCAGATATTAAAAAGATAAAAAATCTGTGAATAGTTTTTTCAAGCCATCGGCCAATCGTCTTTCGACTACCAAATTTGTCTATCTTGGTAACTTCCAAAATTTTTATCTTACACACATTTGTAGGGTGAAGGAAATAGAGGGTCCGAACTTTTACTCTATATTGAAAGTGCCCAAATATTTGTTTACTATTGATTTAAACTTTATCCAATTTTACGCTAATGCCGTGAACCAGAGAGTGACAAAGTAAAATTTGCAGTTGATTTCATGGTCACTAGAAGCTGATGAAGGCCAACCCTTTGCTACAAATAGCCTTATTGCCAGAGATGGAGACTACTTTAGTAACTTTAAAAATGTGTCTTTATCTCATATCTCATATCAGATGGTGTAAATAATAAAATGGTCACTATCCAGTATTATTTCTTTAGATTGCGTATATGCGGAGAGAAGGAAGAGGTGGGGGGAGGGGATAAATTACTGCTTCTTTCAACGTAAAAGCCGCGTACTTATTTAACTATTTTACATTTATGTGATGCTTCATTTACTGTTATTGCTTGGTTTCGCCTTTTTAAAGCCTGTATCTTTTTTTTCATATCTGTATTGATATATATCTATCTAACTTTACTAATAGGTGAATGGAGTCAGTTATCGTCACTTGATCTGATCTGTGATTCGATGGGGGTATTTCAAGAGTGGAAAGCAGGGGTATGTAAAAAGGGCTATTGTATTTATGCAGTTTACTTTTCGTGGGAAGGAAATTATTTTTTGCACGGAACTTTAATAGAAGGCTTTGCATGTAATTTGGTGATACTTGATTACTACACAGTTCTTTATCGTCAGCAGCATCTCAACATAAAATTAGACTGCATCACAACAGTGATAAAGCTGATGCTCTGTGTAATGCTCCCCGTTATTATTTTTTTGCATCGTTCTGTGGTACAGTGAAACAGGCCTTTATGGTAAGATGCACAAAACACCAAAATGAACAACTGTAAGGCGTTTTGCATATAAGTAGAGTTAAATATGAGAGACAGTTAAGGGGGAAAATATGGTTCAAGGTTAAAGACTGGTTTCGCCTGAACAACAGTATCGAGCTGTGGAACCATTTCTGTCTTAATCCTTCCGTTGGAAGGCAACTGATTGAACGCCCTGTTATAGTTCATTGACTAAAATTAATGCATATTCTTGGGGCCTTGATTGAGAACAATAAATACGAATTCAAATTATGTTCTGATAAAAAAATGTTAACCAACAAGACTGCGATGTTGATTTTTAACCTACATTTTTGAAGAAAAAAAAAATTTTCAANGGACAGCTGATAGGGACATTAATCAACCTGCATAGATGGCCTTTTTCTGCGACTGTTTTTCAAGGTCGCAGTTACCTAAGTTACGCCAAAGAGATCATTAACAATAGTTAAATAAACTACATAACAAATCGACCATCATCCAAATGCGTGGCAATAAACACCGTAACTGTAATTCAACGTATATACCTCTTTTATTTAAGTCCGTCAATGACCATATGAATGAAATACACAAATATTCCTTGCGATAATGCTTGAAATGTACAACTGTAAGGCGTTTTGCATATAAGTAGAGTTAAATATGAGAGACAGTTAAGGGGGAAAATATGGTTCAAGGTTAAAGACTGGTTTCGCCTGAACAACAGTATCGAGCTGTGGAACCATTTCTGTCTTAATCCTTCCGTTGGAAGGCAACTGATTGAACGCCCTGTTATAGTTCATTGACTAAAATTAATGCATATTCTTGGGGCCTTGATTGAGAACAATAAATACGAATTCAAATTATGTTCTGATAAAAAAATGTTAACCAACAAGACTGCGATGTTGATTTTTAACCTACATTTTTGAAGAAAAAAAAAATTTTCAAATAAATACTATTCAGATTTTGTTTCTTTGAGTAAACTATAAAAAGTAACAACTTAAAAAGAATGCTGTTGATCTTTAAAGAGTTTGGCAATGCTCTATTTTAGCAGTAAGATATGTTAAACACATCACCAATTAGTGTCGAACTGTACTACAAAGCTGGCTTTTTAAGGTGTGGATATGCCACTTCATGCAAGTAACTTAATCACAGAATCCAAGCATCAAATACGTAGCGAAGATTCCTTGGTATCCGGGGACTCGTAATTGGTTAACACTTTTTATAAGCCATAAATTATACCACCCACTACCCATCTCAGTTGTGATGTCGTTGGAGCGTATCTGGCAAAAAAAGGCTATGGTCAAATGGGATGAATGAGGGAAGAGCAGACCTACATCAATAACTGTCGCTCGCAAACAAAAACAGGCTGAAGCAGGAACAGAAACTAAAAACAACCTAAAGAAATTTGCTTAATTTTTGTAGGGTTTTCTTTGTTCGTGGATACTGACCTCCATCTCTCTCTCTCTCTCTCTCTCTCTCTCTCTCTCTCTCTCTCTCTCTCTCCCTCTCTCTCTCTCTCTCTCTC
>RDPX01000084.1:914788-928274 GCA_003991215.1 Morbakka virulenta
TGTGTTTTGCACCAATCAACAAATCTCTCTCCTCTTTCGTTCCTATTTCCTAATCCATGAGGGCCTACAGTGTTTCCATCTCTTCCTTCACCAACTTTGCTGTTAAAATCTCCCATGATAATGCGTATTTCTTGAGATTTGCATTGTTTGTAGGCTTTTTCTAGATCTTCATAGAAGGCTTCAATAACTTCGTCAGGGCTGTCGGAAGTTGGGGCGTAAGCTTGAATAATAGAAATGTTTAGGGGTGACCCTTTCATTTTGAGAAGAACAACTCGATCTGATATTGCCCAGTGTCCGAGGATTGCTTTTGCTCGTTCTTTATCTATAATCAAACCAACTCCGTTTTCGTGACGTTGACCTCCAGAGTATATGAATTTGTAGTCATTTGTGTCCAAACTACCTGCTCCTTTCCATCTTACTTCAGCGATGCCCATTATGCTGACTCCGAGTCTCTTTTCAAATGGACCTCCATGTACTTTGTTGTTTTGGTAGTTCTCTTTATTTCCTTTCCTGTTACTATGGGTATTTTTCGTAACATGTTTTGTTGACGTTCCTTGATCTAATCTTCATATGCATTTTTGTTATTATTGGAACTTCACTTAGTATTCTTTGCTGTTGTTTTATGCACTTGTTCTTTTTAATTCTTCTTGTTCAACTCTTGCTTATACAAAGCTTAGGGAGGACTTTGTGTAAGGGGTAAAACCTGCAGACGAGCCACTCATGTCACACACACACACACACACAAACGCAATTCACTCCATGCACGCCACGCAATTCATTCACTTGACTCACTTTAGGCACTCCAGGCATTCCATTTCACTTTGCTCCACTTAATGGTACCATACATTTTCGCGATAGCAGATCCAAGAGGATCTGCTATCGCGAGAATTTTCGTCTCCCGAGCTCACCACAATAGTGCTACAATCGTTTGCATTATACATACCCAGGTTTTTTGATTACTCATTTTCTTGTCGATTGAGTGAAGAAAAGGAAACCATGAAACTGTTGTTGTAAATTAATTTATTTACAGTTTGACATCCCAAAAATTTTATTTTGTAAATTGTGCAGTATACCTAAATAGGAAAAGTAAAAGTCCAGCTTCTAGAAGGAAAAATCGGGTGCTCAACAGTATCATTTTGAAAGCTAGCTATACACAAGTGTACAATGTGAAGTATATAATTTCATTGTTTAGAGGTTTTTAATCAATGTTCTTTGTTGATTTTTTATCCATTTTTATCCTTTCTTTTTTTTAGTGTCATGTGGATATAAAGTAATGCCCCTTGTTATTGACACTAAATGTGTTTTTTGTTTTCATCGGCGTTTTTGTACGTATTGTTGGTTTTTTGTTTTCATCGGCGTTATTGTAAGTATTGTTGTTTTTTTGTGGGCTTTTAATGGCTGTGTTTCGCGTTGTTGTGGGCTTTCCTCTTTTGTTTTGTAAGTTACAAGGACAAAATTGTGAGATCACTGAACTTCCATGACGTTTACTTGCCAATAATAGGCTCTTTACTAAATAGTTTCAACGAAACTGACCTCTTGAATAGCCCCGTCCTTTGAACAACAAAAAGGTTAATTACTTATGTATCTTGCTATTTTTGCTTCCCGCAACGTAAAAAAAGTTATCTCATTTCCAAGGGCAAGTTGTGTGTTTTAACACGGAAAGAAGGACGATGTCAGCAGTGTGACTGACTGGACAAGGACTGACTTAACAAAAATTCATCATAATTTTAATATTTGCAAAATCAAAACCCATTGCAAAAATGCCAAACACACGTTGTCACAAATTCCTTAATTTAAGTGACATTATTTTCATGTATTCGTTAATAAATTGATGTAGTTACTGAATTGCAAAATCAGTTTTACTTACATTTCTTTTCTTCTTAGTTTATTTAATGTTACCTCCACCAGGCGGAGCAAGGAGTTAAATGATTAAAAACAATTAAGAATTCGCTTTTTCGCATTTTTAGAGTTTCTTTCTCATGAATGGTGTTTTGGTAATTAGGTATTTTTTACAAGAAATAAAAGTTAGTATTTTGAGCTGCATTTTACGTGTGAATATGTCATTTAGTAATAGTAAGCCTTTTCCATAAAAGGACTTTAGTTTCTGAGTTACTCTTTTTTTCCTTTTAGCTAAAAGAACTGTTGTATGGAAGTGATGGCAAATTACCACAATGCAAATTACAAGAATTACTAGATCCCCTGGTTGTGTATCTTTGTCGCATTTTGTATGCTTAAGTAGTTATTTTTTCTCTTGTATTCAATATTTGATTAATACTTCAAATTTTTATTAACATGTAAAGGTAATCTTGGGCTCGTGGTTCATTTTCACGTTCAAGCGTTTCATATGCCTTTTTTCACACAAACGTACTGAAAATAGTTCATGCCTTAACCAAAAATAATACGAGTATTTATGTAAGTGTCGTGAGACACCATCTAGTTATGGGTGTGTAATACACCCAGACTAACTGCCAGGCAACAGACTAGGGCAGATGAATAAGAGCATATGTAACGTAACGGTTAAGGCTGAGGTAATTTGGATAACTAAAATGGTAACTTTAATCTTATTTCGGAAGTGACACCTCACAAATGAGGAGAGACACTTTGATCAAACAGTTGCTGTTGTAGGGGAACTCACGACTATAGTACGCCCCACTCCTAGCCCTATAATTGACTAAACCAGAAATGTGCACTCGCACCATCGCTAAGCTTGGTATTGGAGCATAAACTTCGGAAAGGATATTTGTTAGTATAAGAGAAAGTATTTAATTTGGTAAGTGGTGGATTGATTGGTATTTTTCAGCCTGTGTGATTTTATACCTATAGATTTTAAGAGAATGGCTCTCAGTAGAAGTGGACTGAGAAGATAAGCTCAATCATATAGAATACGAAACTCGGAAACTTGTAAATTAATACTGACCCCTGATGCCTAAACAAGGAATGGAAATTGGGTAGTTAGTGCTGACATCCTGTTTGAAAAGCAGCTCAGAACAACTTAAAATTTTTATTCATTTTCTGTACGTATATACTAGTTTTTGAATTTATTCCATTTAATATAATGTATGTATAATATATATTTTGAACCCAAAGTGACATGTAGTTGTAGACAGTTGTACCCTGGTTACTAGCCTTTGTTTTGTTTAGTCGTATGTTTTTGATGTGAATATTCCACATTCTAGACTTTCCTGGCCAATTTTAGTCACCAGGCTTGCCTACTGTGCATACTTTGTAGTTATGTTCTGGATTTTATATCTTATAACTCCCGTGACTTTGGGTTCTTGGGAAAGATGATGAAAGAAGACTTGAAGCTATGGAGATGTGGTGTTGGAGAAAAATGTTGAAAGTTCGCTGGACATCCAGAAGAACAAATGAGGAGGTATTGGACCAGGCTGGAGTAAGGATACTCACTGTCAGTGGTGAGACTTAGGCAGGTATGATTTGTAGGGCATGTTGTTAGGCATCGAGAACTGGAAGAGCTATGTCCGAGTGGAAAGATTGAGGGACGGGAAGAGAAAGATCAAGAGTAAAATACATGGATGGACTGTTAAAGATAACAGATTGGCGATGGCCTGCTGCCTAAGTGGTCAGAATGATGAGAGACAGAGATCTGCGGCAAACCGTGGTAGCCTGCGTCTAACGGGATATGGCACCTGGGTAAGTAAGTAATTCCCATAGCCTTTGTCATTGACTGGAAATTTAAAAAAAATTTTTCAAACAGACAACAAGCAGACTTAAAACTTTAAGCAATATTCGACCTTGAATTGATTTACCAAGAAAAAACTGGCTTCATTCCATCGCAGAGTAATCAACATCAAGCAAACTTTTATTGAAAACCAATAGTATTATCTGTTATAGCAACCAACAATGTCAAAGCATGGCAAGTAATTCAAAAATGGATTGACGATGACGCATCTTAACCTTTTGGGTTTAAAAAATGTCTTCTTTAGAAAAACATAAGGAACAGAGATTGCATTTTGAAATTCTCAAGTGATGAACTCCAATTTACCAGAGTTTCGTTTCAATTTATGTGAGGAAGTTTTTTTTAATCAAATAACATGATCTACACATAGTAAAGCAATTTTTTCACTATTATGAAAATCTGACTCAGGTATGTGGTATATGGCATGTATATGAGTATACTTTAGATAGATCAGTTCGTCTACTTACAACACTTGTAGAAATATTTTACAGAAACTCAGTGAACTTAGAGAAAATAAATTGCAATAAAAATGTTTAATGGTTGTATGATATAGAATGAGCAGGAAATGTGGCATTTGTCATTTAATTTGATTGATTTCTAGTTCAATGTGTTAAATGACCTTAATTTTTGGTAAGACATTTAAGACGACATTGGGCAGCAATGGAAAATAAAGAGAGAATCACATTTGATCAAGCACTTAGTTTTCTTCAAAATCTTCTACCTGACATAAATAAAAGAGAAACGAGGAATTCCATCAGGGTAAGTAGGTATTTATTAATTGCATTTGTAGGATTGAGAGAGAAAATGGTATGGCTCATGGTTCTTTTATTTTTTGTATTGGAGATTTAATCTACACATCGATTGTTTTTGAATTCACATAACATTGTAGTGTAGGAAAAATGTCTCTCGAACGGTTTGTTCTTTCTGGGTGTTTTTGGGGATGATTTGGGTGGTGGTGGTGGTCGGGCTTCTTTTTCTAATTTAGTGTAACGTGAAATACAGTTGTCAAAGTGCAAAGTACTGCGAAGGAAATTTTCAAAATGTGCTCCAATTCTAAGAAGAGTCATTTAATGCTGTAACAAACGCCCTTTGGATCCTAACAAATAAGTTTTATTTACTGCGGCCTTTCTCTTTAATTTTTACCAAGAGTGTCGATCATGTATCAGCCAATGTGCATTTATATCACAGCCATATAAGACGNAAAAATGTCTCTCGAACGGTTTGTTCTTTCTGGGTGTTTTTGGGGATGATTTGGGTGGTGGTGGTGGTCGGGCTTCTTTTTCTAATTTAGTGTAACGTGAAATACAGTTGTCAAAGTGCAAAGTACTGCGAAGGAAATTTTCAAAATGTGCTCCAATTCTAAGAAGAGTCATTTAATGCTGTAACAAACGCCCTTTGGATCCTAACAAATAAGTTTTATTTACTGCGGCCTTTCTCTTTAATTTTTACCAAGAGTGTCGATCATGTATCAGCCAATGTGCATTTATATCACAGCCATATAAGACGCTTTTACCCAACTGTGAAAATGTCCTGTGACTCATCTTGTTGTTTGGAATAAGTTTTAACAAAACTTTCCCGTTGTCTCTTAAGGAAGGAGCGATGACTGGTTTTGAATTGAATTGTTTAACATTTCTGAATTATAATCGAAGAAATTAGAAAGAAAGAAGAAATTAGGTGTATATGCATTTGCTGGAAAGAAAACATATGATTTGCAAAAAGGGGCACTGTGCTTGACCAAGCGTCCTAATTATTTAGTAGGAGTGGAAGTTGAGTAAAACTAACGTTTGTACACAGTTTTGTTGTTGGATGATAAATGGAAGTCATTTATTGGCTGCAGTTGAAGATTTCACAACAATGCAACTTTTTAAAATACCCATAAAGGAAATAAAGCTGTAAACCCCGACCCCACTAAGTAAAAAAGACCAGGAGTTGAATTCTCACATAATGTTCAACAATAATGCACTACAGAAGATTCTTAAACGTGTTAGCTTTAGAACTACAGCTGGAGGCACAAGTTTGGCTTCTCTTCAGATTTGGTATTAATTAACTCAAGCCCCGTTCCCATTTATAAGAACATTTCCATTGCTAATAAGTGCTCTCCCAAAAATTCTTCTTTAGACTCAGAAATCAAAAGAGTTTGTTTTATCACCATTGTTTGTATTTATGATCTCCTTTTCACCACCTAAAATAAGCATTTTAAGAATATCTAACTTTGACTGCAGTAAAACAGCGATGGTAAACAGTTTATAGTTTTTGCGCTCTTGTGGAACAAGTGATGTCAAATCATGTAAACAACTGGCGTACTCATGGATTGAGAATACGATGGCTTATATAAGGGAGACAGTGTCAAGGAGAAATATAAGAACATGAGAATTTCGAAATACAATGGATGGAAATGTTTTTAAAAAATGAAGTGAGTGGGCATCATTAATGACAATATAATAATTGAACTTTAACTTTAACTATTTCAGTCAAATTGATTTTAGAGCTTGTTAAAAAATATCTGAATCCTCGGTGATTACAAGTACACCGAGACAACAGCATATTGGTCGAGTAGTAAAAATGGAGTAGTATAAATTTTGCTCTGGAAGGTTATTATACAGGTAAAGCACAACCCATAAAATAAAGGACTTCCTGAAAATCGAATAAGCTTGTCGAGGAAAAGTAAAGCCTAGGATTTGCTGCAAGAACCGAATTCGAGGAAACTACCTCCAAGTAGCAGGTAACTGGTGAAAAGGAAAGAGAATCATACTTGCCTGTACGGATCAATTGTTTTAGACCAGGAAGACCATTAAAATGTGTGTTAATAAAGAAGAGATTAGGTTTTAATGATAACTTAATTTTACTTAATATTTCGTACATGATTACCATTGCTGTTTTTGTTTTCCTTTTATGCAGAATATCAATAAAATTCAGAGGGGACTGGTAAAGGAGCATGAACATTTGCCTTGGGACTCATTCCTTGTACTCTTTAATTCCGTGAACACTCATCCGAAGGTGCGCCATATCCTCTTTTTCTTTCACATTTGTTTAATATTAATTATCAAGGATAGTCATTGTTTTCTGAATTTTTATTATTTTTTGAGATTCATTGTAACGTTAGATTTGCAAGTAAATTGCACTGCATTTAAACCTTTGAAATGGTTGAGAACCATACAAGGCATAAAGCCAATATGTTTAGGGTAGATATAAGAGATAAGAATTTACCTTAGACTTAAATACCTTTAGGTATTTGGTGGAAATAAGCATTCAAAAGCCAGAGTTGGACAATCTGGATGTCTGAGGAAAAGAGCCACATTATAGAAAGATTTATTACAACAAGGAGCAACAACTGCATAAGGATGAAGACATTGTGATAAAGGAGTCACATTAGATACAACAAACTGAACTGGTATCAGCGGGGAAAGCTCCTTAAAACACTTTCCATTATAATACTTATAAAAGAGAGTAAGACATTTCGTCGACGAGACAAAGATTGAAGAATAGCGACAAGATCTAGATCCGTTAAGTTACAAAAACGTCTCTGAACTCGATCAAGAACATCAAGATGAGTTTAGGGAAACTTGGCCAGGTGTGACAACAGCACTCCATGCAAGAAAGTATGGTGGATTTATAGAGATACAAGATGGCCACGGTCATAAAGTTTCTGTAGCGTGATACATAAAACAAACTTTTCCCTATTTTGCATGACAATTTGACTAACAATTTTATAACAAGAATTCAGAGTTTTATTTAATAAGTTTTATTGCTTTGTAAGTAGCAAAGAATTTGCTGATATTACAATCACAAAAAAATGCAATGATGCACCAGGGTGCTTATCGAGCTTATTATTGCTTGTCTGTAAGGTGTGGGGACCATATGTTTAACTGAAGAAACTCCGATTACCAGTATCTTAGACGAATAATATGTCCTGTAGTTTTACAGACCAAGCCATACCATTATTAGCAGTTGTATATCCTATACATCTGCTTTGGATATTAGTCGACAATTTTGTGCACCGTACGGTTGATACCATGGTCTGTACGTAGTAAGAACTAGAACCTTTTTTGTCGATAGCTACCTCCGCACGCTGCAAGATGCGCGCTTTGATAAGAAATAGTTTAGCAGAGGGAACGATCTCTTTGGCAATGTTAACTGAGAGCAGGTGAAGGTCAGGTAAGACGGATGTTTTCCCTGGGGCATCAATTTAGCTTTCCCCGGAAAAGAGTTCCAGCTGCCATGACCTGGAGACATACCCTCTGATTCCCCTTTTAATAATTAATTATAATGTTGGGATTAGTACTATAAAGGATCAAATTTATATGTTTATATATGTATATACACATTTATATACATTTTAGGGAACAGTGATGACATGTTTTGAGCTGTTAGCAGTCTTATTTCCAGCCTTTTTGAGTTAGATCATTTTTTTCCATTGAGAACACTGTTTGATACACTCGAAACACTGTTTATGAAGTTGGTAATATTTTTCGTTCCGGAAGTCGTAAAGAAATTTAATTTAAATTTAACTGCTATTTAATGCAAGCCTGCATTAAATAGCAGTTTCTGCACCACCGAATCAATGGTAATTATGCAGATTTCGGTTTGGTCAAGAGGAAAGTATGTTTGAAGAATATGCATGGGAAAGGTTTCGTATTACGGTCTTTGGGTTTTATAATGTCGTTTCTGCCTCTTTGCTGTGGAAATATGTTACAAAATACCAGTTTTACATTTCTCCCTCTTTACCACAAACCTCGTAATCCGTGGCCTTATTAACAGATGCCACTGATTTCACACCATTAGCTATAAAGGAATCTGTTACTTTTCAATGATCTGTTTTTCTCAAACACTTGACATATAGCTTCCTACCCTGACACAGCCACTGATAGTACGCATAGGAAATCTAGGCTACTACAATTATCAATGTTTTCTTATTTGCCATTTAGGCCCTCATCTAACCTGCCGTACCATTACACCATATACAATGCAACTGCCCGAATTGTACCCTTACCTAGGATTGTGTTTTAACATAAAATGTAACGCATATCAAGTTAATATTAAGTTAACAGGGATGTAAACATTTTTGAAGACCAATGATATTCATAGTCTCCATGATTTGAATATGTAACTAATTTTTTGTTTGTGCGCCTGTAAAATAGAATGATCTTTTTTAATTTCATCTTGAGTACTTAACAGCATTATACAGTTTTTTGTTTTGTTTTTGTTTTTTTATTAACTTGAGTTTGTTGAGTTGAGTTTTTTTATTAACTTAGTTTAATAGCTTTTCAGTCGACAATAGAATCTAAGTTAAGGTTTTAATGATGATTTTTTAAAAATATTTTTTTAAAGTATATTGATCTTTTACCTAGATATATGATGTTTATAAGTCGTACGCACACACGTCACCAGATCTTGGTATGACCGCTGAAGAGTTTATGGACTTTCTAAATGACATACAAAAGGTATTGGCATTTATTACCTTTAACTATTTCATTTTTGTTTTTAAGATTAGAAATAAGTATGTCAGGGTCACAACACATGTCAGACAGCTAGGAGTGAAATGAGGTTGGGCTTAGGTGGTTTGGGCATGTTATGAGAAAGAGATGCGAGATGAAGAGTGTTGGAAATGAAATTTCCGAGGAAAAGGAAAGAGGAGAGCCCAAAGAGGTTTTTGAACATAGCGATGGAGGATATTAGGAAAGTGGGTGTTATTGAAAAAGATTAAGAAGAAATGGTAAAATGAAAACGCCCCGTCTGCTGTGGCAACCTCTGGTAAAGGGAAAATGGCAACAGGAGAAGAAAAATATTTCTTTTTTTGTGTACGAAAGGGATTTTATATTATAATAGTTTCAATGAATTGTAGATTTAGATAGATGCATAACTTTCATGAATGACTGCGCTGGCGTCAAGAATCAACTAATTCCTTATCTCCCTGTGACACTGAAAGATTCATCCTGCCACAAGGAACTCTCTTGTGCCTAGTATTGTAGCTAGTTGCGCACAGCAGCGTTGTTTTTTGTTGTATGAAGCTTCTTTTTGCAGTGTTTTGCTATCCAAGCCTTATTAAAGCGGCTTTGGTAAAACCCGTTGTACTGCCGTTGGTACTTTGGTCCTTAAACGGGTGTTCATTGGTTAGCACAAACATTTCACCTTGCTTCTAAGTCCATTTATACAGCTTTGCTTAAAATCATTGCCCAAATCACTTATGGTTGTACTTTTCTGACCATACATTTTATATTAGTCACAATGACACTGATGTATTGGAAACAACATTTTTGTTTCTTGTTACATATTTAGCGTTTGGCTTTGTGTCACCTCTCTGGAACCATCCTTTTCTTTCACAGATAAACCTAACAGGTGAAGGTATTCTTTCTTGTACTCTGACGAATATTACGCTTCCCACTCACCATTATCGATTATACAATTGCTTCCTGACTACTCATTTCCGGAGCTTTTCCTTCATTTTTTTTAATGCACTTGCAATCTCACACCGCAGAATTTTCTTACTTTACTGTTGCTGCGAGATCATAGACAAATCGCAGTACTTCACGAGAAATTGTATTTTACCCTTACTAATAAGTGATTTAATGTTTAATGCCGAGCCATGTGGTAGAAGTACAAATACAAAGCCGTTCTTTTGTGTATTCACACACATAATGCTACTCTTCCCGTCTTCACAGTCACACATCTTCTCTCTAACAACGGAAAATTACTTGCCCTTTAATTCTTGCTTATTTCTTTATATAAGATTAACAAATTTATTGCGAATGTTAATTTTGAAACCTTCTCTTGTGTTTTGGGTATGTTACCAACCTCGCCCATCTGCTGTTTCCTGGCACACGGGCACTCGACTTATTCTGGGTATTCCCTTCTTTTCTCCCGTAGCATAAATTCATAAATCTTTATTGGAATAGCGTTACGTATTTGTGTTTAATTAAAACTTTTGCCACAGTATTTTTTTCCAATCCTTAAACATAGTCTCATCGCCCTGCAGCCATTCCATTCTCATCTTTAGACATCTAATATCACCACTTGACTGCCTTTCCACATTCTGTCATCTTTTAGTTTTATTTTGAATAGAGTTTTAGTCGTTCAATATCAGTCAATAAGTCAGTTCACTGTTCTGTTGATCATCGCCATTCACAGTGATCTCGTAATTTCATCTCTTTTGATGCAAACTCTGGCTGACAGACTTTGATCTTCCTTATCCGTTTTTTCTTCTTCCTATTGCCAAAACAGAGCCCTAATCAGCAGCTGGCCTTGTAGGCGTTAGTTTCACTTTACAGTGATGAATTCTGACTCCCATTTGTAGTTTGCAAACTGTATTCTGTGTTTGTCAATCACGTGCAAATGTAAATATAATTGCCCCATTTACATTCTTTTGGCATGTTTTTGGTATATTCGTCAGATCTAGTTTAATCCTTCTAATTTACCTAATTTTAAGGAACCAAGAGTCTGTTTGCAATCCTGTCGAAAACTGATAGAATTTCACGATGAACCGTTTTTAATCTACAAACGAATGTGTGCAGGAGAAGACCCTGAAGCCTTTCAGATTAGCAGACAGTTATTGTCCTATCAAGGATTTCTCAGGTAGAACACTACGACTTATTGGATGATGTTGTTGACTTGCTAATTATATTTTTTTGTCACTTGATCACGATGTATGCACACTAAACATTGCTTTGTACAGTGATATATTAAGCAGCGACACAAAAGAATGCAGATTCTGTTATTGTTATGTAGATAAAACGTCAAAAAGATAAGAGTTTAAAGTAGAAGTTTCCAAAATGACTATTATTCAAGTCTGCCTTTTATTCTAGGGATGCATCTTCTAGTGGAAATACGTTGTGTATTGCATGTATGTGTTTGTTTGTGAACGTACATGTAATACTTTACATTTATGTTTGGTAGAGTTAGAATTTAATAATTCCTTGTTGAGTATCTTAATGAAATTCTCTAGGGATTCCCTAATAACTTAGGTTAAAGACTTCATTTGAAATTTATTTATTAATCAACTTTAAACTATTATACCTTAGTAGTATAAAATTGAATATTTGCATGATAGATTCAAATATTTGTAAATTTCACGAAATGTTTTGCACAGTATTTCACAAATAAACACATAAACATACGGATAAAAAGGCAAAAAGGTGAAAAAATTTCTGAAGGTTAAATTAACTGGGCACAAATAATAGATAATCAGAAGCTCAAACAGATAAACAAAACAATGGAACTATATTTATGTATATGTATATATATATATATATATATATATATATATATATATCATAAATCATAATAATCTTTTTAGACAGCTGGAATATATAGTGCCTTGGGAGGGTGGAGCATAGGGACTGTATTTTCTAACATTTCAGTATAAAGCTGAATGAAATAAACCTTAGGCAACATTGGTTCTTGTAGTTGAATTTTGTCGATCCCAGCGTTTTCTAGAGCTGATTTTTCATTTACAAAATAAGAATTTCTGGGGTACGCTGTAACTTTTTCAAATGTTGTTGTAGATTGCAAAATTGCACCAGTTTAAGTGTTTTGGTCTGACCCTTTGAGCTTTAAAGATTGGGTTGTGATTAAAACAATAGATTANAATTGCACCAGTTTAAGTGTTTTGGTCTGACCCTTTGAGCTTTAAAGATTGGGTTGTGATTAAAACAATAGATTACGTGGTTGTCATGTGTATTTGCCAATAGTTGGCTTATCTGAATCAATCTGACTATTTTACAAAATCATTACTTATATATATGAAAATTTTGACGTAACCATGGGTAACTACGACGGAGCAGAAGTCTGCGAACTTGTCGGCATTTTTATACTGTCCAAACTAGGTGAAAGAATTCTGAAGGAAGACAGTGGGTTGTACAGAGACGATGGCTTAATCATTCTGCGAGATACAAACGGTATACAAAGAGACAAAACAAGGAAAGATATTATAAAAATTTTCAAGGACATAGGATTCAAAATTGATATAAAGACGAGCCTAAAACAAGTAGACTTCCTTGGCATCACCTTCGATCTTACATCATCCACATATCGCCCATACAAGAAAGAAAATGACCAACTCCTCTACATTAACACTTCTTCAAACCACCCACTAACCATTATTAAAGAAATCCCAAAATCCATCAGCAAGAGACTATCTGAAAACTCCTCCAATGAAGAAATATTCAACGACGCCAAACCCGACTACGAAGCTGTCCTCAAAAACAGTGGACATCCAACATGCCTATCATTTACACCACGCCAATCACACAACCGCACAAGAAAACGAAACATCATCTGGTTCAACCCTCCTTTTAACAAAACCGTCCAAACAAACATTGGAAAAGCCTTCCTAAGCCTCATCCACAAACATTTCCCTGCGTCCAGCAAACTCCACAAAATATTTAACAGGAACACCTTAAAATTAAGCTATAGTTGCACAGAAAATATGTTACAAATCATCAAAAAACACAATGACAACATCATCAGCCCCAAAACAATAACAACAAACCAATCCTGTAACTGCAGAACAAAAAGTCAATGCCCTCTTCCAGGAAAATGCACTACACCAAACGTCATCTACAAGGCAACAGTATCATTGACACCACCCACAGGAACACCAACACCATCTAACATCGGAAAGGCATACATAGGATTAACCGAAAGGCCATGGAAACACGGATATTCTCAACATAAATTATCATTCAACCACAGTAAATACAAACACAGCACAACACTATCCAGTTTCGTATGGGATACAAAGGAAAAAACCGGAAAAGCACCCGAAATATCTTGGTCTATCCTAAAATCAGCCCC
>RDPX01000084.1:929843-976043 GCA_003991215.1 Morbakka virulenta
AGGTGAATCGTTACAGTCATTAGTAATGAGGACTCCTAAGTAGGTGTATTGGTTGACAGATTCCAGAGGCTGACCATTGACAAGTATACTGTGTTCGTCGTTGGTTTCTCTGGACAGGATCTTCAATACCTTAGTCTTCTTCACATTCAATAACAGTCCAGCGCTTTCCGAGCTTCTTATCACTCTGTCTACAAGATCTTGTAGTTCCTCCAGCGTACTCTCTATCAACACTACATCATCGGCGTATCTAAGATTGGTTATACACCGTCCTCCTACTTTTACGCTTCCTTTAAAGTCTTCCAGTGCTTCTCTCATTATGCATTCTGAATAAATGTTGAAGAAGTGCGGGGAGATAGTACAGCCCTGTCTCACGCCTTTTTCAATCTGAAACCATTCGGAATCACCATGTTTTGTGCGGACCTTCGCTTTTTGATCCTTGTACAATCCCATTAACAGTTGGATGGTGCGTGTGGGTGCTCCGATTCTCTTCATACCAGCCCATAATTTATCATGTATCACCATATCAAAAGCCTTTGAGTAATATATGAAGCAAAGGTATAAATCCTTGTTCCGCTCTCTGTTCTTTTCTATCACCAGCTTCAAGTTGAGAATTTCGTTTCTGGTACCTCTGCCTGGTCGGGACCCTGCTTGTTCTTCTGCAATCTCAAGGTCCAGTGTTGTTTTCAGTCTTTTGGCAATGATTTTCAGTAGGATTTTGCTACTATGGCTAATTAGCGCAATTGTCCTGTTGTTGCAACATTGTAAAGTGTCTCCCTTCTTCGGCATTGGGATGAATACCGAATTCAACCAGTCTTAAGGCCATCTCTTTTCCTTCCAAATCTTGGTGCAAAGTTTGTGATAGAAAATTATACCTGCTTCTCCCGAGTTCTTTATTAACTCTGCGATTACCTCGTCATCTCCCGGGCTCTTCCCTGCCTTCAGTTCTTTGATTGCCTCCCGAACTTCTTCCATTGGTGGAGCTGGCTCGTTTTCCATGTCTTCCATCTCTAGATTGGAGGGTGGTATGTTGTTATTCCTTGCATATAGAGTTTCGCAATACTCCTTCCATCTCTCGCGTACCTTTTTTGCATCGCAGATAATGTTGCCTTCTTTATCTTTGATAGTATCAACGCTTGCCTTAAACTTCTTCGTTATGTTCTTTACTCCTTGATACAAGTCTTTGGTAGAGTTTGTATTGGAGTCTTCCTCAACTTTTGCGCATTGATCGTTTATATACTCTTACTTGTCACGCCTCAGTAGTCTTTGTACTATCTTGTGCTGGTTCTTATACTTTTCTTCGTCTACTTTGCTCTTTGCTTTAAATGGTTTCAACTTTCTTCTCTTTTCTACTTCAACCAGTGTCTCCTTGGAGATCCAGGAAGCCTTTTTCTGATTCTTGTGGTAATATTTTCTTTTGCAGAGCTGAGCAGAGCTTCCTTGCCTTCTGACCATAACTCGTCAGGTGTCTTCTCATCTTCACTCGTCAGAAGTGCTTCGAATCTGTTGGCGATTAACACTCTATATAGGTTGTTCAGGCAGCTGTAGTCAAACCTCTTAGGTATGTGCATTGTGTTGTGTAGCTTTGCAAGCTTGAGCTGAAAGTTGGCAACTAGTAGCTGGTGATCGCTATGGCAATCAGCTCCAGGGCATGTTTTTACATCCTTGACACAGCTGCGCCACCTTTGCTGGATAATGATATAATCGATTTGATTTTTTGTCTTGCCATCAGGTGATGTCTATGTGTACTGATGTCTGGGGTGGTGCTCAAACAGAGTGTTTGCGATTAACAGATTGTTTGTGTTGCAAAATTCAATTAAGGCACTCCCTCTCTCGTTTCTGTCTCCGAGGCCGTATCTACCCTGTGCTGGCGTGCACGTGTTTTCTTTTCCAACTTTTGCGTTGAAATCTCCAATCATGATTAACATGTCTCTGTTTGGCATGGGCTCGATCGTTTCTTGGAGCATCTCATAGAATTGCTCCATTTCTTCGTCGCTTGCAGTGCTTGTTGGTGCATAGGCAACGATAAGAGAGAGATTGTAAGGGCTTGCTTTGAACTTAATATACAAGATGCGGTCGCTGATTGGGTTATAACCTATTATAGATTTGGCCACTGTCTTTTCTACAATTACTCCTACTCCGTTGCTGTAGCCTTCGCCCACTTCCTTTCCTGAGAAACAGACTTGTTGATACGAATACACAATATTACACACACACACACACACACACACACACACACATATATATTATATATATATTCAGGAAATTTCCTGAAGAGTGAATAAAATCACGAAACAGGCTTGTCGAAATGGACTTGATTCTTTCCAACTTATCATATCTTATATTACGCTCTGCATTTATGTATTGAGCACTTTAATACGGATAACCGAATCGAAAGCTTTATATATATATATATATATATATATATGTAAAGTTTTTTTGTTGGAAGAAACGTGATGAATTTCACGGGGACGATTGAGTCGCTGAACTAGCATCAATGCTTCTTATGCAAATCCTGTCTAGTATCTATGCCCTCGAAGCTGCATTATCAAACCTCTTAGTTTTAAAATTTATGCCGCTTGATTCCGTCTTTTTTCTGAATTCTTCATTAGAAAATACATAAAGCATTAAACATCCAGTTGGGGTATAATAAACGAGTGGCAGCATCTACTAATGAACAAAAATTAAAAGGTTCTACACATGTCTTATAAGAAATCGCCTTTGAGAAAATGTAATCCCTGCAACGTTTGAGATAGTCGTTTATTGGTTCGATAAATAATGGCGTATGCGCTCTGTTAAACGAACCTACGCTCATGCGTGTGATATTAGTGATGCATAGCATAATTTGACTTGATTTATTTGACTTATGAAGATAAAGACCGACTTGAGAAGATGAGTGCTTGTAGCTTTTCATATATTGACCAAACTTTAGACTGGTTCCATAAAATTTAAAACACCAACTTGCATACAGTAACAAAAAAACACCACATTGCAAAAACTTTAAGAATGGAATAACTTAAATATACAACTCATGCCACACCCTTACGACAGCATTCATCACAAATCAACTCTTATTTGTAATGGCAAAAAATCGGATGATATTGTTAACGAGAAACGATGTAAGAAATGGTCGATATTGACGGAACACCAGTTTTGATTGATATTGGTGTACAGGTACAGTTGAAGCTCAAAACCAAAACGCCAAAGAAGGTGAAAGACCGGATTTAAGAAAGTTTAATGATGATGGGGAGGATAATGGTACAGTAGATAATATACTTTACCAATATTGTGCGTAATAAAACCCAAGTAAGGAGTTTTAAAATTTAATCAACATTCTCTGTGTTGATCTAATGCAAGGCGCCTACAAATTATTTTGCTTTTGATTTCGGTGAGGGTTTAGAGGTATATAGGAAAAGTTGCAACATGAATGCAGCTTATCGTCAGAAGTACCTAAAAAGTGAGTAGTCTCCTCTATTTGTTTTATAAGTGGAGTAATTGAAAAACTAGATTCGAAAATTCATTGTTTTTATGTGTTATCAGTTTTAATACAGTTAGACGCAGCTTCTCTTTAATAAAATAGATCATTGATTAATGTGGAGTTGCTTCCATCTTTTGCAGCTTTTTGAGAAGTAAAGATAGTTCACCGTTCGATTTTACCAAGGAAGAAATATGGCAGGCAAGATTTTAATAATTTTGAACTCATCATTATATGCTAGATATTGAGCATACGTAGCTCTGTTTTTCAAGACGTAAAAACTGCAGGCAGCGTCCCGAAATATACAGGGCAAAGCTTCCTCAAGCATGCATTAAACTATACAAAGAATCATAAAATATAGTCTGTTTTGTTTCGGTAACCCCTTGTTCTTACCATTTTCGCTTTTATTGATGACGTTAATCGACTGCAGTTATTTTTTTTACCGACATCTACCTGGGTAACTGAATATAGCGTAAAAAAAACACTTACTCACTCGCCTTAACTTTCAATACTTAAAGCAGTTAAGTGACAAAGTATGACATTTCGACTTCCCAAATTTTAGTCAAGTAAGAGCCAAATAAGTGACAGGGATATTTTGTTATAGGACTGAGAGACAAGGGTTTTAGTTTTGAGAAGAACAATGAAAATAGTCTTACTGGCAAAGAGGAGAAAAAAAGGCAGAATACTCTACCAGAAAGTTTAGAGTTGCAAATGTTATGATAAGACGATGTAACTATTTCGAGGAACATACAAGACAACAGAAAAAGAGTGCATTGTGATGTGAATTACCACCGGTAAGAAATAGATTATGTAGGACGTGGCAGCTGAAGTGGCACGGTAACTTACATAAAACTGATTTAGCAGAAAGACTCAAAACAGGAGACTATATGAGACAAAAAATTCGTTAAGCATACCATTAACAATTTTTGAAAGTTTATATTGACAGAGAGAGGTTACAGAGAATCCTACAATTTATAACTAGCACTTTAAAGACGGAGAAATAAAAAAAATAAAGCTTATCAATAAAGGGAGGCTGGTTAAAGGTTACTGGCATGTGGTGTGATTCTGAATTGGAGAGTTATCCCAAGTTTTACAGTGCATTGGGTGAAAGAAAATCCTTTGGGGGCAATTCACAGTTTGAGCAAGGAAGAGGTCAGATCTTTTTTCTTATCATTTTTTACCTGAATAGTGATTGCTGTATTATAACCCATTGGAAATTGGCCAGGGACTTCAGGTTTTTTATATATGTAAGACTGTTTGTAAAATAGCTGGACCAATGGTTTTGAAGAAGAACGAAGTGAAGCATGCAGTCAATGCGGTCTACAATGCCGCCTTTTATCTGACCTATCGTATGACCTACTGTGTGACCTTTGACCTGCGACCTGCTTCCTTTCCTCGTTTAATTGCTTTTATTTGGGTTGGGTTATTAAATTCGTGTGTGTTTTCCAATGAAAGCACAGTCCCGTAACTTGTAGTATTGGAGTGAAATCTCTTCCTGAGAATTTTCAGTAGAGAGTGCTAAATAACAGAAATTAGTCAATCAAAGTTTGCTTGTATCTCAGCAATGAATAGTTCTAAGGGTTAATACATGCAAGAAACTCAGCGGTTGAGTGTGAATGAATCTATCTTATTGGAATTTTATTTATCATGTATTTATTTTTAGATTTTGAAACTTAATTATTCAGTATTTGTTTGTGTTTTGGGGTTTTTTTCTCGATATACGTTTGGGAAGAGGACGAGGAGATGGATGTAGGTTTAGGGTGGAGATTAAATGTTGCACAAATATCAAGAACTTACCATTACGTTTATTTGGTTCCCTGAAGGACACAATGGCTGAATCTAAAAAAATTGGTTGCCGTCGGAAATATGCCACGCAAAGATATACTTTAATCCTAAAATATTACTTGCAAGGTTGCATCGAAACCTAAGCATAACGGGAAAATAGATTTGGCCTGGTGTGATTTTATGGGGTAGCTGCAGACGAGCGATAGTAGTTATTAATTTTATGATTATATATTTGTTACTTACGTACCCTCTTCGAGCCATGGTCGGCTCATAAGGCTTGTCAGCATTTTCGCCATCTCTTTCTGTCACTTGCTACTGTGTTAGCTCCACTCATGTTTTCCATTCCGATTGATTTCTTTCTGCCTCCGCATTTCTTCGCCTTGTTGTTTTCGGCCGACCTTTTTTTCTTTTCCCCTCTGGAGCCCACGTCAGTGCTACTTTAGAATTTTCATCTGGTGGCGTCCTCAGACTATGCCGTATCCATCTCCACCTTCTGCAACTGATGATCTCCCTCACCTTATATGTTTTAGTCCTGCAGTAGATTTCATCGTTACTGATTTTCAGGGACCAGAAGATGCGAAGTATCCTCTTTAAGCATTTTCTCAGAAATGTTTTTAATCTGGTGGAATCGCTTTCATTTAACGTTCACATTTCTGCTCCATAAAGTAACACTGACATCACGTTGCTGTTAAATATTCTGACTTTTGTCTTGTTGCTGTACTTTGTAGACTTCCAAAGGGGATTAAGCATGACAAAGGCACTTCTTGCTGAGCTTAGTCTGTATTTGATGCCTTCTGTTGCTCCTCCGGTCTTGTTGATGACAGCTGCCAGGTATGTAAAACTGTCAACATCTTCGACCTTCGTTCCCTGGATTTCAATTGGACTTGTTTCCTTGTTGTTGATCCTCAACACCTTGGTCTTGTCTGTGTTGATTCGGAGGCCAGTACTTACAGCATGTTTACATAGTCACTCAGTTTTTACCTGCATATGTTGGCAATTGCTAGATAAGAGGACGATGTCGTCAGCGTAGCCCAAGTCTTCTAGCTGGGAAGTACACTTCCATCTTATGCCAGTTCTTTTCTCATCAGTTGTTCTTGTTAGTCTGCAGCAATTTATGAAGAGAAAGCCTGACATAACACAGTCCTGTCTTGCTCCATTTTTGACCGAGACCATTTTTTGATGACACAACTACTGCTTCCTCGGTGATGTTAATGAAAAGATCAGGGATTCTATATGACTTCATGGACTCCCGTAGTTTCTTTCTGTTGATACTATCGAAAGAATATGAAATTGATTTATAGAGGTGTTTGCCATTCGATGCACTGTTCTACGATGTTACATAATACAAAATTCTGCTCAGCTGTACTGTGACCTTTCCTATATACTGTCTGCTCCTTCCTCAGCTTTTCCTCAACTACCTATCAGATTTTCTCGATAATGACTCGACAAAAGACTTTTCCAGGTATGGAGAGAAGTGATATCCCCCTGGTGTTGTCACGTCTGATATGGTCACCTTTTTTTGTATCCTGACTATCATAGACTTCTTCCAGTCTTCTAGAATACTCAAGGATTTCCTTACTTCTTCAGATAAATGATGTAGTTTCCTGGATGTTTTTTCGTGTCTTGCTTTTAACGCTTCTCCACTGATGTTGTCCACACCTCCTGCTTTACCACTTTTCAACTTGCTTAGTGCTTGCTTCACCTCCTCCACTGTAAATGGTTCAGTGTTGATTTCTTTAATATCTTCAATATTAAGGTCACACTCGTTGTCATTGTCTTCATCGCTCATGTTCTCAACATTCAAAACATCCTGGAAATGTTCTTTCCATCTTTTAAGTATTTGATCTTCTCCAATGGGCAACCTACCGTTCTTGTCTCTTACTCCAGTTGTTGATACTCTTTTCTTATTACAAAGTTCTTTGGTGATCTTGTAAAGAGTTCCCATGTCATTTCTCTTTGCTGCATCCTCAGCCTCTTTGGCAAATATATTGATTACGCTTATCTGCCCTGGCGTTTTTCTTCACATTTCTCTCCCTTTCACTGTACTGGTGTTCTTTAATAGCACGTATTCTTTCGAGTGTGCACAATTTACTTCATTCTTCAACTCTTTCCTTTCATCCACAGTTTTCCATGTTTCACTGCTTATGCAATCCTTATGCTTACTGAGGGTCACGAGTGATGGCCAATGGCAGAACCAGCAGGCAACTGGTGGGGAACGCAAATGAGTTTCGATCTCATGGGGCAATGTCTGTTTGCAGGCAAAAGACACTCTGGGGAGAAAGATGGTAAAATCTGTAAACTCATTCGGCAGAAGGCAATGCCAAACCACTTTCGTATTCTTCCTTGTATTATGATGGTGATCCCAGTAACAAGTGGGAAAGACAACAATGTTAAGGATTTTAAAAGTGGGGTCTGGTTCGTTAGAGAATATCGTGTACCACAGGTGATACCCGACCGTTTTTCTGTGACAGTAGACAGAAATAGTACATTTTACAGAATAATTGCAATGTGCAACGTTAGGATAGTTCACCAAAGTGGAAAGATGGATAACATTTTGATGGAAATGGGAAGACTGAAGGTTAATATATTGGGGGTTTGTGAATTAAGATTGACACAGCCTGGAAAATTTACACATCAAGGAACTATATTTTACTTGGGAGGAAAGGAACGTAAAACGGCGTTGGGATACTTTTTAGATGCGGCGGCTGTAAGATGTTTTTGTGGATTCTGGTGTATTTCAGAAGGAGTAATGATGGTAAGACTGAAAGTGTAGCCATTTGACATCTCAGTAATCCAGTGATACACGCCTATAGCTGGTAATACTGATGAAGAAGTAGAGAAGTTTTATGGGCAACTGGATGAAGGGATAAAATGGTATAGATGACAGGATAAAAGGGTAATTATGTGTGAGTTTAACAAAAAGAAGGTAAGGTAAGGATGGCCGAGCAGTTGGACCCTTTGTCTTAGGTCAGCAGAATTACAGGGGTTTTATGTTGGTGGAATGGTGTACAACAAATAGATGGGTAATCATAAACATGTGCTTCCAACATCACACGAAGAACTTGTATACTGGGAGAATTCCTGGAGACAGTTGCAGAAATAAGATTATAAGCGTTTTCGAACGCTATGAAAAGGGTAAGGACATATCCAGGAGCAGACGGTTACAATGACCATATTCTGTTGATGAGCGAAGGAGTACCGACAGAGTACACCAAGAGTCCACATTCAGATACAGACCGAAAAGAAAGGCCAGAAATTAGGAAACAGATGACTGGGCACCCAATAGCTAAAGAGGGAATAGCAGGTGCATTGAAAAAGAAGAAGACAGAAAAGACAGTAGAAAACGATGAGATAGCATTTGAAATGATAGAGGCTTAAGGACCTGATGTACCTGATAAAATACTTTAATCAAACCTTATCGCCCTTCCCAAAAAGTCAGGTAGAATAAATTGCAAATCACACAGAACAATAGACCTAGTAAGTCATGTAACGAAGAAAGTCTTTCGAGCAATGCTAAGTAGGAATAAGAGTACCGTCAGAGAAAACCTATCGGATATACAGTTTGGATACAAACCAGAAAGTGAACAAGAAATGCCATTCTTTGTTTGAGCATTGTAATAGAACAATCTATTGAGAAGGAAAAGAAATTGTTTTTATGCTACATGAACTATGTTAAAGCGTTTGATTTTGTGAAATATGACAAGCTGTTGGAATTAATAGAGGATTGGACAAAGATGGGAAGGATCTTAGATTGATAAGAAACCTGTACTGTGACCAGAAAGCTGCAATAAGAATTAAGGGAGAACTATGTGAATGTATAGGTATGCAGAAAGGAATTCGACAAGAATACATTCTATCACCAGATTTGTTAAACCTGTATGGTGAAGAAGCCTTTAATAAAATAGGGATGTATGATGGAGTTGATCTGGAAGGAAGAACTGTAATAACCTAAGTTACGCATATGACACAGCATTGTTTGCAAATAGTGGGGAAAAGCTATAGAGATTGTTGGATGCCTTAACAAAGGAAAGCGAGAGCATTGGTTTGAAAACTAATTGTGACAAAACGTATGTGATAGTTGTCAGTAAGAAAGCACAGTTTCTGTAACGTAGGGTGACAGTGAATTGGATGGAGATAGAGTAAGTGGATCAATTCAATACTTAGGCAGTTGGATAGCATCAGATGGGAGATCTCTTTTGATATTAAATGTAGAATTGGTCAGGCGAAGCAAGAGTTTATGGATATGAGAAATGTATTGTGTGCAAGAAAATTGGAATTGGTAGTTACGAAGCGTTTGCTAAAGTGTTGCTTATTTTCAGTGGTATTTTATTGGTGTGAGTCATGGACAATAAGCAACAACATGGAAAAAAGGCTAGAAGCAGCAGGAATGTAATTCTAGAGAAGAACGGTGAGGAGATCATGGACAGAAAAGCTGACGAATGAGGTAGTTTTAGAAAGGATAGGAATGGAAAGACAGCTGTTGAACACTATCAGAAGGCAATAGAGCTTCATTTGACAGGAGTTAAGAAGAGAAGGAGGGATAAAGAGAAAGATATTGGAGGCTGAAATGCCAGGTAAAAGAGCAAGGAGAAGACAAAGTTTGAAGATGTTAGAATGGATGGTGAAGAGACTGAGTGTTGGAAATGGAAAACAGCTAGGCCAGGTCACAAGAGATAGAAAAAGCTGGAGGGAGAGTGCAACACCATGATTCATCTACGGTATTCGATACCAAGGTGCTGGAAGAAGGTTTGCACATAATAATTTCTACCTCTGGTAAATTTTATTTTATACACTAATCATGTACTGAATTACAAATGTAGGGTAAAATAATACAATATTCTATATAATTAATTGAATGTTTGATGGAATGTTACCTTGTTTTTCTTTGACAAAGGATATGGATCAACCACTGTCTCATTATTTCATCAATTCTTCACATAATACATACTTGACTAGCCATCAGCTGAAAGGGCTATCTAGCTGTGAGGCTTACATCAGAGCTTTACAACAGAACTGTCGATGTATTGAGCTTGATTGCTGGGATGGCGCTGGTATGTTAAGTTTTTTACAATTTTTTCTGTTTCTCTTGCCGGAATTCACATCAATACGTGTGTATATAGCATGTTAAATTTTCATCACATCTTAAATGTATATTATATATTTTATTATATTATATTATATTATATTATATTATATTATATTATATTATATTATATTATATTATATTATATTATATTATATTATATTATATTATATTATATTATATTATATTATATTATATTATATTATATTATATTATATTATATTATATTATATTATATTATATATTATTATATTATATTATATTATATTANAATGGTTGATGGAATGTTACCTTGTTTTTCTTTGACAAAGGATATGGATCAACCACTGTCTCATTATTTCATCAATTCTTCACATAATACATACTTGACTAGCCATCAGCTGAAAGGGCTATCTAGCTGTGAGGCTTACATCAGAGCTTTACAACAGAACTGTCGATGTATTGAGCTTGATTGCTGGGATGGCGCTGGTATGTTAAGTTTTTTACAATTTTTTCTGTTTCTCTTGCCGGAATTCACATCAATACGTGTGTATATAGCATGTTAAATTTTCATCACATCTTAAATGTATATTATATATTTTATTTTATTTTATTTTATTTTATTTTATTATATTATATTATATTATATTATATTATATTATATTATATTATATTATATTATATTATATTATATTATATTATATTATATTATATTATATTATATTATATTATATTATATTATATTATATTATATTATAGTCTAGTATAGGATAGTATAGGATAGTATAGTTTAGTATAATATAGTATTTTAATAGCTTCTTATGTTCTACTGCAAAAGGTCAGGCTGTAATTCTTAAACAAGGTGCTTCCTTTTTGAAATATATTCTGGAAAAAAAATTAGTTATTATGCTATACTGTAACCAGAAATTTGCTGTTACCATTCCAGAGGAGCCAATTATTACACATGGAATGACGCTGACTACAAAAATCAGATTCAGAGATGTCCTAGAAGTAATCAAGGTACAGAAATTTTACTTCCATTGATATTAAACATAACAAGAATGGGAATGGTGATTTTTTTTGTAGAAGTAATATCCTTGCTATGCAAGGTGAACGGATGCAATGATAAGGGTGGCAATGATAAGTTCTTTATTTAAGTTAACAAACGTTTTCATTGCTGCATTGAAGTCTCTAAGAAGGACCATTTAGGCCTAGGAAGTACAAAAAGGACGTTAAACTAAGGGGAAAAAAGGATATTTTGAAGATTTGAGTGGGCGTCAATAGCACGAAAATCTCTTGTTTGGTACTTTAAACATGTAAGAGAAAGGTACTACAAACGCTCAGTATTTCAAGAGGAACAAATGTAGGGGTTTTAATGTAGTTTATTTTTAGAGAACAGCATTTGGCAAATATGCGTTGTACCAAACAAAATTTGACTATGTGTTGCCTCCTTTCAAGGCCGTCTGCTCTACCAACCGAGGTATTCCCGCCACTTTCTCTGGCATATAATATTTGCAATTCAGTCTTCCAAAAGACTGCACCGCTCTCTATTGAGACCTCTATCGTTCGGCATTTCAATCGCGTCTTCGCATATAGAACTAATCATGGAACAAAAAGACGACTTGGTGTCTTAATCATGAACATCTCGTGGCCGCTAGTAAGGTTAGTAAGGTAAGTTATGAAAATAATGAAAAGAAAGAATAAGGCATACTTGATATATGTTTTGTAGAAATGTGTGGAATTTGTATGCAGATTCCGGGTAAGCAAGACAAAAGAAACAATAATGAAGTAGTACGGTAAACATTGGACACTCCTCATTGGCACTGGTATGTATAAAATAGTAGTAACGTTTTACACCATATTAAAGATTAAAGATTCTTCACTATATTAAAGATTAAAGATTCTTCGGCAGCACTTTCTATTTTCTTTTACAGGAGTATGCATTTGAAAAAAATCCTTTTCCTGTTATCCTTTCGCTTGAAAATCACTGTTCTGCGGAACAACAGGTAACGGATACATTAAAACTTAATTTTGTGTTAAAATTATCTTTTTACCTTTTAAATACCCACCTCTGTTAAATGCAGTATTTTGTGTTCAGATGTCGTCTTTATTTTTGGATTTTTTGGACTAACAGCAATACAATTGAAAACGCTTGCAGTCAATAGACATTTGGTTCTTTAGACATGTAATTGGCATCCCTGGATTTCCAAACAAATTAAATGATTGGTGCATCACCTGGTGAGAGGTTGCCAAAATTACAGGAAAACACTGTGTAGAGAACTACAAGTTATAAGGGTGTATGCAAGGATAGGAAAGAGAGGAAGATAATGACAGATGTAAGAAAATAGATTTACTGTTGAGAACAACACGACTTAACGCTACTTGGCCTCTCCAGGGAGTTTCAAACAGGCAAAATTTCAAGATATTGTCTTCAGCGTCATAGTTTGGTGCGTTACATAAGAAACGATAGGTATCGTAATGTAATGTATTGTGATGTAATAAATGAGTTGTGCCACTACAGTGGTACATATCTCTTTATCGTCGACAGAACAGGCTGAGCTTTCTTTGTTTTACCTTTTTAGCCGTTGTAGTTTCTTGCTCAAACTATAGAGAATAGAGGGCTTATCGTGTAATTAGGTATGGCACTACATTCCTAGAAAACAACAAACATCAGTCATGAAATTTTATTTGTAAAATATTTTTTTAATGGTTGATATCTCGGATATACACTTTTTATGGTGTTTTTTTCTCTTTCAATGTACTGAAAATTTTAATAATTTTCGTATTTGTTTTATTGGATTTTTATTAAAACTATTGCGCCCTACGGAGTGAATAGATCGAGGATCTCGTATTTTTTTATTACAATATTAATCTGAAGATCAACAAGAGACTTATTTTTTTGTTTTTACGTAGCTTTTTAGAACATTTTCCTCTTTATTCGAAAAGTAAAGTTTATAACATTTGTGACTATGTAGCAAACAAGGCAAATAAGATTGTAACAATGGGCCGGAAACCATTTATACTCCAATGTTCTTTTAGCTCATTTTTAGAAGCAAAAATTTACGAAGTTTCCCTCGTAATCAATCCCCCGCCTCAAAATTTAAACAGGGTCAAATATAATTTAACAGAGATTTTGTGTAATTGATCACGCTCAATAGTTTATTATAAATCGAAACTCAAACTTCGACATTTATATACCGTAGATAAAAATGTTCAAAACAGTCTTTGTTACGTTTTTGATAAATATTTATTTAGTGTTTAGTTAGAATTTAATTACATTTTTTAACTTTGGTCTTTTTCGTATGTGCAAGACTTCCCACCACATTTCTAACTCCGTATGCAATACTCTGATTATGTGTGGTTTCTGAATAGGTAAAGTATTTGCCTGGTAAAACTAGACAGCCCTCAAGAAATCTTCGAGCTATAATCGAAAATTCTAAAGTAAATTCTTTATGCGATAGAAAGTTAAAATAAAAACGATAGTTCATTTGTCAGATGACCAACCACTTCTTCCTCTGTTTTGTTGTTTAAACCGTGCATTCCAATGGTAAATTCATCATGTACCAAGGGTTCTTCTTGCGTATTATGTCTGAATCTTAGTTTTTTCGTAAATCACTGACTTTCAGCATGTTTTTGTAATCGTGATGGCCACAAGCAATAGACTCGAAATCACAACAATAAAGCTGACTGAAAGATATTCCCTGACTTCTTGCCGTTATAAGGTTCTTGATGTAATTGTATTGCGTATTACTGAATAGTGTAGTAGAATGTGGGAAAACCTATGCTCTTTGTTGCATGTTACACTCCCTGTGCGTTCTTGTTTTCGTTTCAAGCAAGTGCTGTGCCCGTTCCTAATTCCAAAGTTTGAAGCTACTATGTGTTATCCTGTCTCTTGTAATTTGTGTTGATTTCTGACTACAGAACTGTGATTACTAAGCACTTTAAACACAGAATAATATGATAGTGGTCTTGATATAAATTTTTTTTATATACTCGCAATTTTTTACCCCCCTGGTCTTGGCTTCAGGAAGAAAGAGTGCTGTTAAAAGAGGGACAGTGAAGAATGATTAGGTGTTAAGAATATGATTTGTAACAAATTTTTGTGCCACTACGCACTGATTATAACAGTAAACACTGTGCACAATAATTTGCTTGTAGTTGAGAGTCAAATGGAAAGCAGCAAGTATTGAACAAACGATCAGAAGAAAAATGTTGGCAGAGTTAAAAGATGAGAAAGCTGGAGGTAGCAAAAGGTGGGGATTGAATGGTGCAGGATGCCATTTTACTAATGGGAGTATTGAATAAAACTTGCGAGATTGGATATTCGTACCACGCATCAATGGCATATGTGTTTTAAGGAAACTAGAAATAATAAAAACAACAAAGCTTCAAGAGGATATTTAGAAACAAGACATACCGTGGAAATACGGCTATTTAGCGTGAGTTGGCTTACGAAGTTTATGCCACGGGATGGACTAAGTGGTTGGCTTTGCAGGACACAAGATCAGAAAATCCCATACCAGTTGATTGATAAACTCTGTAGCTGTGTGCTAAAAGTATAACGTCCCCTTCAGAAAGTGAGGTAAATCCTCAAAAATATTATTGTCATGGGCGAAACAGGAGTATGGGACGATATGGTGTCAAACAAAGTAGTAAAGAAAAGAGGTTCACTGACATTTAATTTAAAGACTAGCCACTTTCTCCCAGCCACGATGGATTTGAAGACGGAGATTTGATGTACATTAAGTACAGGCCACGTGAGATCTTTCTTCTCAAACTACGGACCGTTCGTGTTAAAAGTGAAGAAATTAAATTCTTTTGAATGCGAAATTTCGGAAGAGGACATGGTTCCAGAAGTTGCTTTGTTCGTGATAATTGATGACAATACGATATTATTGATGTATAAACCTGATAGTAATTTTTTTTTCGCAATTAACGGAAAAAAGACTACCATTAATGATGTTCTCATATTTTTTTACCGAATTACTTAAGCCTTCTTGTAATAAGCCTCCCTTTAAAGTGCTTGAAATTAGGAATTTACACTTGAAGGAGACGTGAAGTTATTGACATGTTACGATAATAATTTTATAGAACTGAAGCTGGTGCAGGTTGCTTTTTATAATTTGTTCTAATTTTATTCTAATTTTGTCAAAGCTATGAACAAATCAGAGTTCATACAAAACTGACAATATAAATTTCAAGGATGTTTAAGAATTTTCACGAAATGTGTCAATTTTCAAGGGTACTTCAAATTTTAGTTTCGTTTGTAAAAACACACATACATATTTGTATATTGGTAGAAGTAGCTATAATTGGTTGTCTATATTTGGAATTATCTGTCAATTACAAAAAAACCATTAAAACACAGAAAAACAAGAGGGCAAATTACCCCTTTTATATATCTTTATAAATCAATATGAAGTATATTTTTCATTATAGTTTTGCCCACACAAATTCAATATTCTGATATTTATCAGGAATGTACGTAGGATTTTCAAAGACCATTCTCTACATTTTTTATTTAAAGAGGTTTTTATTAAGCGGATGCAAAGTCAAGGAGTTTCAGATTCCAAACAAATCTTCAAAAAAGGAAATAAAACATACCTTTTCCGCCCCACGCCCCTCTGTTATAAAAATACAGAGATATGGAGTAACATATAAATATGTAATACAATTTATTCTCACTTAAGCTTATGCCTGCTCGCAAACCTTCAGAAAGATGAATAATTTAAGCACCTCATTCACGTTTTTCTCAGATTTTTGAATATTTTATAAGCATCTTTTTAGCCCTTTTCTGCTTAGTATTTTCCATTAAATTCCTTCTCACAAATTTAGTTTATCATGGCAAATATGTTTTTGGGTGTTTTTGGAGACTTACTTGCAAAGGAAGATTTATCGGAAAATAACATTCTTCCATCTCCGAATCAACTTCTACGGAAAATAATTCTTAAAGGAAGCTTGCGGACAAAGAAAAGGGTACGCAGTCTTAGATTTTTCTTCGTGTTAGTCTTTAGAGAGAGGTACTTGGTCAATTGAAAATTGATGTATGTATTACTGTATAGATGTTTTACCAGTAGCTTTTATCAATTATGAAATGTAATTATACCGTAATACGGTGTTAAGAAAACGTAATAGCAAAGTCGTTGATATAAGACTTTTTTTCTGCAATAGAATGCCAGTTCGACAGTTCGACAGGAAAATGAAATAATATGACCCTTTGATTTCATTCAAGCAGACAATTTCTTCCTTGGGCTTATTTTCACAAATCTTAATTTCTGCAGTATTCGCACAGATTATAATTCATTAAAAATTTGAGGTTCTAGATATTTAGCGCGGAAAAAGGACTGGAAACTCACCGAAATCTGCAAAATTTATCCCACGCAAAAAGTATCTTTTTGAGGTAATCTTATCTTCTTTCAAAATTGTGCTTATTTAACAAGGTTATCAGAACACTGTTGTTTATTTGACTTAGTCTTACTTCAAGTAGTCTGCAGAAAAGCCTACTTTGAATTCTTATCACCAATTCAATTAACTTTCAAGTTCACAAATTTGGTATCCTTTAAAATACTGGAGGGTCCATTTCAATTAATTTGCTTTCTAGCTTTCAATTGGAGTTCTTATTTAGAAACCATAAAGAAAATCTACTCAATGAATGAACTTGTTGTAATTATGAAAATTGATTTTATGGACCCAGTGAAAGGCATAGTATAAGAGCTTTCGAATGCTGTGATTCGTAAGGTTTTTCTAAACTATGTTTCTAGAGATGCGTCTCACATCTTCAGGTTGTTGGAAGGAAAGTTTCTCTTGAACCTCTCTCTTGAACCTCTCTCTTGAACGACACGTGACAATAATTATATTCGAAATGTAAGATTTGCCCCTTTTATTTTTTTCCTTTTATTGAACACCCAGTTGTCCAGTTAGAGAATTTGTTATTTCTTGACGTCATTTTACCAATATTCATTGTCCTGTGTACAAAGAAAGGTCTCTTAGTTTTACAACCAGTTGACTAGATTAGGTGTGAAAAGTTTACACTTTCTGTTCCCAAGCCTTTGGAGTCACAAGAAACCCCCTCCAAATGCCACAAGTATTGCCATAGCAAGAGAAGTCTTGCAGCTCTTACAAAATACCAACACAAGGAAAGTACCGGGTGCCAGCATTTAAGATTCTTTCCGACAGAGATCAGTTGCTAGTTAGTTGTCAGAAAACTCCAGTCATGGAGTTCTCTGACAACGGATATTTCTACGATTTTAAAAATATGACAAAACGTCCGTTATTTCTTTGACATTATTAACTCCTTAACCTTAATTCAATTACTAAAAATTGTGACGACGTACGCTGTTTTTTTCCTCAGACCTTTATTGCTGATTTGTAAGAACTCAGTTCTTTTTTAATTGGGAGGGATGACGCTGAAACCTGCATTTTTAACTTAAAAATAGAATGATTTCACTTTCACGTAATTTCATCTGTTTTTGTTGTAGTCGAAACCTAAATACGGAAGTGTTAAACAGGTAAAGCGTACTTTTTGCTTTGATGTTTTGTATGTTTATGTGTGTGTTTGTTTGATTAATTTTAATATTTTTATTTAAGCATCCAATGGAAAATGAAATTGCGTCAAATTTGATATTTGTCGTCTGCTCTACCAAAGTATTGATAGTTGGGTAGCGAGTTAAGGTGAATAAAAGCTTATATGACTACCAAATAACTCGAAAAGCTAAAATGACATAAGCAAAACACACAATGTAGAAAATATGTAGAATTGTTAACAATTCAACGTTATTGGCAGAGCTAGGTCTGTCATCCACTTGGGTACATAAGAGGCAATTTTAATTAAACTTTTATTGTCTTTGCTTTGTAGATAAGAAGAATTTTTATTTGAGCTAAATATGTTTGAGAAACCACTTCCAAAAAAATGGCGGGCTTTTTTTGGATACTCTTTGTTTTCTGCACCCATCACTAAAAGTGGAGAGCCGCTTTAACACGCACTTTGTTTTCCTTATTGATAAAATATCGCTTTACTCGTGCATTCTCATCCCGTTATCTTGGTTTAGTCTAGTGCCAGCGAAAGAGCTTCGGAAGAAAATAAAGGGGAATTTATTTGGGATTTTCAAGTTCTGTACCACGAACCCTTTATTTAACAAATACATGTCAGTGTTTAATGATATTGTATCATAACGATTTGGTGTGTATTACACAGGAAATAATTGACTGGTTTATTTGGAAGTTGCACATTGTGTAACACTGTACAACAAAGAGGCAATAAATCACATGACCTGCATTGCAGTGCTTAGGAAACAGAACAAGCATGACTTTCAACGTACAAATGACACTTGTTGCTGGACATTCTGAATTTTTACTTTAATTTATACCTACTTATTTGAATATTTTGTTTTTTAAAAAAAGCAACAAAAATTGACCTTAGAAGAAAAAAATTATCTATGATAATTTGAAAAGATAACCCTTTCACCATTAAAAAAAGACGTAATTGTGATTTGGCTTTAAAGAAATGCCACTAGGAGCACTGGTCTACTAATTGAGGCATTAGATCTATGTTTTCTACAAGATCATTTTTTTGAACTTAATATTACATCCATCCATGTAAAATATCCTCTCTTTTTCGTCAAAAATTATGGCTAGTCATAGCGATAACTGTGTGGCACACACAACAGAAGATTTAGCACTGATCGGTTAATAACATTTTGAAATTTGTCAAATGGACAAATGGATGTCATTCATATTGCTGGGAGTGTGAAACCATTCATCGTTTATCCTGCTAAACAATGACCTTCATCACCAGTTATAGTGTTAATAGATATTGATTAAAGTTATCAAGAAAAGCTGGCTTAAAATCAATGCTTTTCCAAACTAGATTCGAACAAGCAGCTATCACAGACTTTACGCTTATGGAATTTGCTGTGCCAACTGAGCTTTTGAAGGCCAACTCATCGCAAAATTTCTTATAAAATTTAATTTCACTAATCCTGCCACTATTTCAGTTGATAGGCATAACGTCCAATACATGCACGTTATATATGTTCGCATGTGTGTATTTACGTATGTATGTATGCATGCAAGTATGTATGTATTTATGTATATATGTATGTGTATATGTGTATATATAAAAAAGTAAGGCAAATCAAATAAGTAGAACTGTAATATTTATAGCTTTTAGATTTTTTAAGCATTCCTGGGACCCAACGAACGATTAATGGTAATAGCAAGTGAATTGAAGTTACATTTATTACGTAGTTTTACTTGTTAGCTTTGTCTTACTTTTTACTTGCTCCGTTATTTAAATAAGAGCACTCTGTGGGGAAAAATTGTTACTTTTCTGTACAACTATATATATGATATCTGTAATTATTTGCCACTTAAAATCTGAAAATTAACACACAGAAAATTATTCAAATTGCACTGAAGGTAGTAGTCATACTCTGACTTCTTTCTTAAGATGGCGTTTTGGGGGAGAACATGTTAATTTAGTTTTCTTGCCAGTTATGTACGGACTTTCAACATTTGATATATTTATCGATGGACCTTGATAATAACGCTATTTTCTGTCAAAGATGAAGTGGCGAGTATTGACAATATAAATATTTTAACTTTTAATTGCTTCAAGCCTGTATTTATCTTTCGTTAAATTTGATGTTCTTTAAGAAAAATCGGTACTCAGCATAGTCCGAAAGGCCTGACGGCAAAAAATATGAACATAAGCTTAACCCCTATGGTACATAGACTGAAGCAACTTCACCCCAGTTTGATAATAACAATGTTACTTACAAGCAGGTTTGACCACCAAAATAAGAATTTGCTTCGTTTGATTTTAATTCTTCCTTACTTTTCTATGATTTACAAATAACGGTGTGATAAAAACACTCACCCATTGTAGGCCAACCAGTGTTATCTAAATCAAAGCTGTATTTTCCTTCCTTTTAGACCTCGCCGTACGTTACGATGAAAATTAGGACATTGTCACAGGTAACCATCTCTTATTAGTTTCAGTGAAAGAGGTTGAATGACAAAAATTGAATTGGTAGGTTAATTTGGTACTAATTAACTGAAAGATAATCGAGTAAATTAGTTCCTTGGTTGGAAACTTTTAGAAATTATTACCTCAGCTTTTACATCTGGAAAATTATTATAATCAGTTCGTATTGTCTGTATCCATTTTTTCAAGCTAAGCTTGTAATTGCTTTGTAAAAAACTTCACATTATGAAATTAACAACTATCAAAGGTTCAATGATGCAATTAAAGCTTATTCCTAAAATAAACGTATTAAATTTTTTTAGAAAATATTTTGTGGAATGGAATTAGCTGACCTATGTGGGAATAGCGTATAAAGGTTATAAATAAGTGTGGGCTTATAATACCCAGTAAATGAAAAGTGGGAGAAAAGTAAGCAGCATGCGTTTTCTTGTTTGCGGTCGAGAAAAATGACTCAACAGTTTAAGTTATATTAACTATAATATTACAGCTTTAATTAATTCGTATTAAGTTAATAATAATTCCAATTTACCAGAAATTTGTGAAGTTTTTTATTTGCTCAAAGGAGGACTATTTATAAATTGAAACTATTCAAATTGCTCTACGTACTGTGGACCAAAATTAGACGGAAATTTTCCATCGAAGCTGCTCTTTTATGCTCCATCAAGTGAATTTATTTTATTAGATAGTTATTTACTTTTTTTACTAATTTTTTCCCCCGCAGCTGTCAAATTTAAGCTCGCAGTTTAACAGCAGATTTTTGTTGAATAGTGAGAAATAATCGTGAAGGCGGTGATACATTTTATTTGCTTTATTATCTTCAAGACTTTCCTGGTTAATGGCATTCACCATTTCAATTTTGATTAGTTTTTTAATAATAAGTTTTTTAATGTCAACACGTTTCTTTACATTTTGTGATAATTCTCGCGCTTTTTAACCTTTACTACTTTTAGCTTTTTTTCATCGAAATGTATGAAGCATTGACACTCTATATCTTAAATTCATAGATAATTGAATAAATATGTAAACAAACAACAACGGGATTAACATAAATTCATTTAAATGCTCTTTTTTCTGTGGCACGTGGCCATCCTCATGTGTCAAGTAGTTTATTTGGGGTTCTATGTTGTCATAAAGTTACAAATTCAATATATATATATTAACGTTGTAATATTATAGTGTCTTTTTCTAACTCTTCCAGACATCAGCTAGAACTGAGCCACCTAGGATTCCACTGGGTATGAGAGCAAGTACTGGAACTTTTACAGCTGACGTAAGAGAACTTGATTTCTTTCGAGTCATAGATGTAATATTAAGCTAACCGATGGAGCATTCAAAATCAAAACGTACTAGACGTTAGCTTGATGGTTAGGTAAAAAAAATCCTTGATGACAATTTTTGTCCAGACAACTATATTGACCTATGGGTGTTGTGGAAAAGTCTTGGGATGGGACTCGGTATCCTTTGATGCTGATTGCCACCAGGGTTAGCGAATAACAGTGGTTTGGTTTTTCACTTTGAATGTTTTTAACACGTTATCAGTATAAGGCCACAGTGGCTCATTACTTCGGGTTTTTAAGTGAATGATGTAATCTGAGAACGTGTTTTGTGGTCATTGGCTATGAAGTATAAATTTACATGAAAAGGTAAAACGTCAAAAAATCCATTACGACAATATTTTAATTGTTAAGCAATACAGCAAAGGTAGCAGTAATGACATGCCATTGTCATCACTGTTATCATCATTATGATCACTGTTATCATCATTATCATCATTATCATCAGTATCATCATCGTCATCATTGTCATTGGTAGTATCAGAAATACTACCGTCCGCATGGCCATCGAGATTGTCCTTCTCGTCACCCTCGTCATTATCGCCTGCTTTCTTATCAGCAGCATTTTCTTAATATGGTAATGTTTCGTCGAAAGTTTCCAACACATAAGTGATATTCGAAACCCAGGAAACGTAATTTTTTAAGCCATGTGAGACATTAAGATGAGTATTTCCTTGTTTGAAAATCATGTATTTTGACCAGTCTTGAAACAAGGTTTGGCTGGGATTTATTTGCAAAGCCTCATCTGGTAACCTAGTTAGCTCTGGTGTCAGTTCAGATAGCCCACCTGGCTTTCCGTTTTTTATTTTTCTTTACTTATTCTTTACCCCTTTTTCAATTATTTCTTTCATCAGCCCTTCGAACGTTTTCCTGTCATTCTCACCGTTTACTAACTGCTAAAATGTTCTTCACATCTAACCACGGTTTGCTCATGTTCATAAATTAATTCATTTTGTGTATCATAGCATTGAGACCACTATTGTACTCAAGTTTTCTCGCCCTTACTCTTGCCACTTTATAGATCATTTTTTCTCCTCCCAGGTGTTTCCAACTTTTCATACCACTCCCGCGATGATTCCCACCCCCCGCTTGCCATAGGTTGCTTGGCTTTCTTAGTAGTTTTTCTCAATCTACCCAAAGAATCTTCGGTTTCATTTCCTTTCCCATTTCTTAAATGCTTGCTTCTTTTCTGAAATGAAATACTTACTTACACCACCATCAAGTTTTATGGACAGTTGCGCTGTCTCTCGTTGTACATCAGCCAACTTGTTAGGCGTTCTCTGTCATTGTTATCATTTCCAACCAGGTGTTACTTACTCCACTATCAACTTGTTCTTTCTTTTTTTTCTTACTCTTTCCTTAATAATCTTTCTTTTTTACCCCTCCCAACTTCAAGACTCTCATTTACCTGTATGTATATCTATTCCTTTCTTTGTTCCACCCCTATTTCATCACCGCTCTCAAGAGTTGTTATCTTTCTGTTGCCCTCCATCTATTTCCAACCGTTCATTTTCTCACATCCTTTCGACCTCTATGTCTCAGCATGATGTAATCGATCTGAGTTCTTCCCTCTCCACTTCCGTATGTACCCAACTGTTGTGCATTCTTTTTTTAACCACGCATTTGACCAGCAAAGGTCTAGACTTTGTGCTGCTTCCAATATTCTTTATACTTTCTCATTTCTCAGTACATAACTATGACCGCCATGTTCTCTGTCATTCTGCGTTTTGCTTACTTAGCCATTTAAATCTGCTCCGACAGTCAGTTTTCCCACACTTTGGACCTTAGAGATTTTTGTTTCAAGTCTTGTCCAAAATTTCTTTTTCTTTTGAACTTTGCATCCGTTCTATGGCACAACATTTCCTCCGCGTCCAACAACAGTAAATCACTTTTGTATTTTTCACCAAATAAATATTGGAAACTAACTTCTTTTTTACCTAATTAAAACACAATGTTTTGCGTGGAGGAAGGGTACATAAAAATTCAATACTTAGCTTTCGGACGGGGTTCTTTCGTCCTTGGTTAGAGTTTTTGTAGATGGCCACTATAGTTTGGACACTTCTTAATATTGTATTTTTCTCTAAGCAGCTAACATATTTTTATGATTTCCTACCCTTACTGTTTCTAGGATTCAGTTTCTCAAGCCGCGGATATCCCTGACGAATTGGTAGGTACTTTGACAATCTTATAATACCTTCCATTTGCCTTTTTCTAGATTTCTTTGGGTTGTAATTTTTATGGTTTACTACTTGCATGACAAAAGCTGTATTTGTAAAGCATGGTTACGGCAAAAGGCAATTATGTGTAAAGAAAACTGAGACAATTTGCCAAACTTTGGCAGGTGCAACGGCAGAAAAATTCTCGGTGTTCAGGGAAGGGGTACAATTTGCATTTCTTGGATTTTTTAATAGCGCTAAGATTTCTTTTTAATCAACATATCTCTGTAGCTTGTATTAGTAATTAGGCTCAATTTACTGAAGTCGTAATTGAGGTCATTAAATCTATTGACCAAGGATGTTTTTTTGTCATTACAATTGGATGCTTTGTTCAGTTATGTTTGACAGACATGCATTACCCAATTACAATTTATTGACTACCGTAAGGCATCTAAACCCCGTTGGAAAGATAATAGTATCTAAGGAACACAGGGCATCCCCTGTCGACTAGACTGAATGTGAATTTATTGCAGAATAAAAAATCTTACATGGACAAAATGAATGCTGATGAAATAAGTTTTTAGAGAGTTTCAGAGCGGAAGTGTCCGAGACGAACGAAATGTTTTAAAGGAGTAAGTGCGAATGAGTTTTAAGAAGAATACCTGAAGCTGAAAAGAAAAGAAAATACGCTATAGCGCTTAACGGACAGTGTAAAAACTGGAAGAACTCACTAGAAAAGAGGCACTTAATCTACCGCGTTGAAGGTGCTCATGATGATAATGGTATTGGAACTGTCTGTAGTTGGGCCAATAAAGAATTTTAAGCCTATGAAATCAGGCTTTACGAAAATCTTTGTTGTTGTAACTAAAGCCTACTATATGTGGTAGAATACAGCAATCTAGACATTTTTGTGTCGTACCAGTAAAAATTGAACGTGGATGGAGCACCATAACTTTGCTTATACAGCCTACATTTAAAATATGATTTCTATATCCGATAATGCCACATGTGGTGCCCATTCCGATAAGCCTGAAGTGCGAAGGTACGTAAAATTGAGTTACATTTATTTAACCACTACCTTTTTTACTATTACTAATTTTTATTACTATTTGCCTTATTTACTATTTACTGTTATTTACTCTCTTTCACTTTTGTTAAATTTCTGAAACACAGGTTCAAATTCCATTGGAGCAAGCAATGGGCTGCTTAATTGTGTATTGCAAATCGATTTCTTTTAAAAGAGGAGAATTGTCAGAGAACTGCTGTGAAATGCATTCATTTAATGAAGGTCATGCAGTGGACATGATAGAACGATACCCCTCAGGTATACTAGTGGCAGGATTTTGTTTTGTTTATATCAGTTTGCTATTATTATTTATAACTTACTTCGTACAGTCACTAGACAGATTAACCCGGTTTCTCCTGCCAACTCGTATTACTACATTAGAATTTTATTTGCTTATAGAATTCAGTAGCTTGCTCATTTTGTGCATTTTAGTTGGTATTTGTCTTTAATAAAATCTAGCCAAATTAATGTTCTATAAATCTTCCATACTTTAAGTTGCCTTATCAAACTGTTGATTTATCAAATTGTTGGTTTATCAAATTGTTGGATTAGCACTGGTTGTGGTTATACAGCTAATGAGCGCGTCCTCCGGGCAATGAATAGAGAAACCCATATGTGGGGGTTGCAACTAATAATGGGGAATAAAGATGCTTTACTCTAAATAGTCCTGGTAAGAAACATCTCTACTTTAAAACTTGTGTGACTGAGTGCATTAGCCCCAACTAATGAGATAATCAGTGAAGGAGGAGGAAAACTCTAATTTCAAACCTTCCGGCCTTCTGATCACCACTATTGTCAGCAGCAGCACTGGAACTGGAGTAGTACTATGACACATGTGTCCAAGAGTGATGAAAATGGTTCGGACACCCGTAAGAGTATTGTGTCGTCCTTGTCAACGACACACAGGAGGGGACTTTACCGGGCCCCAGGTCTCAAAGGTGCTCAACCAAACAACTGGAGCCTCTTCCAAAATGCCAGTCAGAGTAAGGGAAAGTAATGCAACTGGCCTAACAAGCAGCATTATGATAACAGGCTTATGCAAGTTGCCTGTGGAATGCGAAAAGAATAAGAACCCTCACAGAGTTATCAGCAAAGAAGCAAATACAGTTATGTACAACCTTTATTAACTGCAGAGTCAGCACACAAATGACACTATGGACAAGCTTTCACGTATATTCCACACCACATTCCTTTGTCCTAGAATGGGACATCGCAAGGTGCGAAGTCATATGCATTGCCTCCTGTTTCTCCCAATTGACGAGTGACCCTGTGGCACTTGGATCCAAATCTGGGAGTACATCCCTCAATTCTGCTCAAACTACACCGAGACTCGACAGGTATAGCGACTACTTAGTAACAACAGCAACAAGGCTTTCTTCAGTGTGATTTTTTTAGCACTGAGAAATATTATATTATTACAGCTGTGAAGCGCTCAACATGGAAAATGTATGGTGGAAAATTCAATACCAACGAGAGAGTTTACCAATGAAAACTGTTTTTGTCATTGCACTAAGGGATTTCTTTCAAAGAATAGCTTAGTCTCTTTCAAATTAATGTTATTTTTAGTACAACATAGTTATATATATATATATAACTATGTTATAGATAAATAGATGAATATATATATATATATATATATATATATTCATCTATCTATTTATCTATCTATCCATATATATAAGAGCTATTTGTGGCATAGGACTTGAATATCACAATGAAAATTACGTTTACATTGGTCGAATATTTTTTCACTGACTCTCGACTTAACCAATATGCCAAAATGAGAACCCAAAAGTCAGGTGAATTTTGATGCATATGAAAAACAAAGAAAGGATCGAGACAGCCCATCAATTTTTAATACCCTTGATAGGAAAGTTGATGGGAGACCAGGTACTATTTTTCCCAGTGGATTTACACATTTTAGTTGTGTATTCCTTTCTTTTTAGAGGGGGGAAGAATCGTAATAATATTTATTTTTATATATATTTGCAATGCATACAGTGGAAAAAGTTGGATGTTTTCTGTCTCACACAAATTCTTAAGTGCTATACTTGGCTGATTCTTGTTTCAAGTGCATTTACACACCCAGCAGCCCTGTGCGCTTAAATTATTTGATATTTTATGTCATTGAAAAGTCTGAACTGTATTTACACACCAGTGCCAAGTAAAACGTAAAATTAAAGAGCACACCAGTTTACATTAAAATCTGCCTTTATTTTTTTGAATAAATACCAATCTTACCTTTTGACTTTAACATAGGAAATTATGAGGTTTTCAAAAGCGTGTCAATTTCCCACCGCTCAAGAAAATTTTGATGACAAGTGGGATTTTTACATCCTTGTTTTCCAAAGGTCGAAAATTACTGGGAAATTTACTTTTTATCTTGATTATTACCCTTTTGCTCCTTTTCAGATCGCATCTGTGACATCATTTATTACTTGTCATCCCTTATGAACAATGACACTGCAAACTATCATCTTTGATTTGAAACATTAAAATACCTTAACAATATTTAAAAGCCACCATTTTTCTTCCTTTGAATGTTGCAGATATGATTTATATGTCCAGCAGGAAGCTCCTTCGAACTTATCCAAAGGGATCCAGAGTTGATTCATCAAATTACAATCCAATGCAGATGTGGAAAGCTGGCATTCACATGGCATCAATTAATTTTCAAAAACCAGGTATTGTACCTTCAGTTTTGATGTTGTTCTTGTATTTGGATTGCTAATAAAAAACCTGAACTCCAAAAAATTAAAAATTTTTAGAAGCTGTAGATTATCGGACCTTGCGCTGTATTTTGTTTTTCAAACAAAAGTGAGAAACAATTACTTTAAGGGTTTAAACTACAAGGTAAACTAACCCTTTGATCACTCCGCTGACCTGTCAACTATTGTTGAAAGTAACAACCCTATACCTGATTGACATACGAGCCAGCCAGTAACCAGTTTTCTGAAAAAAACTTTACTCTTTCGTCAGGGCCCAAGATTATTTAGTCTAAGGCGATGAAACCTCAGACAAAATAATTGGTTTACAGTATCTGGAACGTCAAGAGGAACGTAACGGTGTGTTTTCTGCATATTGTTATATTTATATTTATATATGTATTAATATGTAAATATAAATATTGATATTAAAGCGTATTAATATATACTTGTGCTATTATTGATATTTATATATATATTTATTTTTTTTTATTTATGTATTTATATTTAGTAATTAATGCTTGGACTGATGCACACATTGAATGGTATAAGAAAGGGCGTAAAACACGTCAAGTACCAGACAAAGTGGAGAGAGTTGCTCCACTGTGTCAAACTTTCATCGGAATATCCAAAAGGGGAAAAAACGAAGTAATGGTGGAGTACAATTAAATCTTTAAGTTACAATTAAATTAAGCACATCTGATATTAGAGTGCTCTAATATTGGGTATATTGATTTTTATAATCGATATAAATGCAGTACTCAAAACCGTTTTGTAGGTTGCATTTGTCTTGTTTATTCATTTCCAGTTATTTTTTTATTAGCTTCAAAGGATTTACTTTGAGTGAAACGGGTTTCAATCTGTACTTTCTTCCTGCTATCTTTTGTCATTATTGATAACAGACTTTGCCATGCACATCAACACTGGATTCTTTCAAACAAATGGTAACTGTGGATATCTTTTAAAGCCTGAATGTTTGAGGAAACCAGGTATTGCATTTAATTTCAATCGTGCCAATGTATATTATGAGTTACAGAATTAAAAAGTAAAATATCTTTTAATTTTCTCCAGTGTTATTGCGATTGCGATGTGTAGCTCGTCCTCAATAAAATAATTAGCTACTCATTGGATAAAATAATTTGAAATTGCAATTCTCAGTACATTAACCTACTTAATATTTGTTTGCCGTCCAAATCGTAGGGCTCATTCGTTGTTGTTACGTCCCCTCCTTATTTTTGTCGCTTACACCCAATTAATTATAACCAATACCCAGGAAAATATGCTGCTAGGGCTGGCTTTCGAACTATTCGAACGTGTTATTGACATTTTAGGATTTGGAGGGCTGTTTACAAGCTCTACGATGGTATGTATACATATTATGTCGTACAATGGGTAAATATTTGCTGTGCCATTTCTTGCCACTCGGATATTTTCTTCATTGAAAGCTTTTCTTCAATCAGTCAAAGTACTGTTCATATTCCGATGAATAATCTTCACCCATCCAACTTATGTATTTTCTTTTTGAACACTTTGCTGATGCTCTAGCTTGTCTGTGTTGCTGAAAGTTTTTGTTCGGCCCCCATCTGCCACTGTTTAGCCATTGGAATTCTTGCAAATAACCTTAATCGGTGCATTTGTAAAAAATATTAAAAGGAGTTAGTTAATACTGTTTCTGTGTATTAAAGCAGTGATTCCAAGACATTTACATAAGCCACATTGGCTGAATAATATTTGCTGGCGGCAAAACTGATTTTTCTTAATTAGAAGTGGATTAAAAAAAACCAATTTCTGTCAGATAGAGCTACTAAAACCTAAGTTTAAGGGATACCCAACAACATAACTAAGCAAATCATAATCATAGTTCTTTAAATGTAGTAGCATTGAAGTATATCTAATCCTGGTACAATCTATTTTTGTAGATTGTTTTTGTGTCAGGAATGATAACCCAAACTTCATAAACGTAACTTACTTGGGTAGGAAGATTTCTGCTTTAATAGGAGCAGTGTTTTCGAGTGACCCTTGTAAGATAGCTTGTTGCTGGTTCCATATCTTTGAACGTTGCCCGTTTGGCTTGTTAGGCTTTGTTGTCTACTTCCTGTTTTGACGACAAGTATTAAGAATATACTCCACAATTGTTGCATTTAAGGGAAAAATAAGCCAGCATAGGATGATTCAAAAACACCTTTAGGACAGAGGAGTGGGCAAATAAGTAAACAAAGTTCCAATTGTGAAGTGAGAATTTACAAAAAAAGTCCCAGTTTAACCCATTGACAACAGTTAGAAAAAATGGTGTGACTTTTGCTTTAAAAACACGTATTTGACAGTAGTTAACGTCTGGTAACAAAGGGGAGCTTTTTGTGCCAAACTATTACCCCGTTTTAAGTCAGTGGCCTACAATTTTGCAAAACTTGCTATAAAAATCAAAATGACTATGTGGCGCGATGTTGTTGAAGAAATGATGCAATGGGATTGTAGCATTATGGAAAGCTCTATCTATCTATAAATATACTGTCAAAGAAAAAAAAGCGGCGAAAGAAAATACTACTATAATGCGTACTAGTTTTATTCTTTTTCCATTAAAGAGACTGAAAGAACGTGTGATGTTAAGAATGTCATTTTTAACCCAATCTAAGTAGTGGTGTTGCATTGCAAGTTTATACTTCAGTTGTGTGTAATTTCCGTATTTTGCCAAAAGGGAAAGCTTTTTTGATTATCATGTAATGATAATGATAATAATGCGATTTTGCTATCTCCTCTTTGTTTATCTTTTATGCAAACCGAAACTGATTGTTGTATGTTCAATGGGTTAGAATTGAATTAATTTTTTTAAAGCATTGTTAGGCCACGTGTCAAAATTTAAATATTTCACGCACAAAGGCATAATCACGTACAACCAACTCATTTCTGTTGAACTTTAGGTTCAAGTTACCATCCTGGTATGACAGAAGGACCTAAAAACGTTATGCCATTAAACGTACAGATTGAGGTATATGCCTTTTTGCCACTTATTTTATTGTCTACCTTTCCATTTTATGTTCTCCCCAAAGCGATAGTAGTTCCTCAGTGTCGACAAAGGCCATTTTTCACTCACTTCTCCAAGAGCATTCATACTAGCATTGACCTAAAATAGTGCCACCACATATTCTCTGGGGCCAGCGGCATATGTCATTCTCAAAACCTCACCTTCTTATTGAATGGCGTGTTTACCTGTCGATTTTGAGATAATTTGCGGCTGCCAAATGATATGGTTCGCCATTTTTACACACTGTTAAATGCACCCATATAATAATAAAAGCTGTAAAGTGTTAACTTCTTTGTATGTTTATCATACTTATATTGTCAATCACTTTTTAAATGGCGAATAAAAAGGGCTCTGAACAGTTATTGTAAAAATAATATTCAAGGAAACAGTTTAAACTTATAAAAAAAAATAGATGAAAAATAGTTCCTTAAGATTATCTTTTCATTCCTATTACCTTTCCGTTAATTGCGTCATTCTGTTCCTGTTCTTTCTCTCTCAATCGATGGATATTTTATCCCAATCTATGTATGTAGGACCAAGCCTCTTACAAAAGGACAGCTTACCTTCCAAGACAGAAACATCTGATTCCGACGAACAAAGACAGCAAGGAAAACTTTGAAAATTCTACACTTTGGTTATAATGAGAAAGATTAGAAGGAAAGAAAGAAGGAAAAAGTTATGAAAAGAAAGAAAAAGATCTGGTTGGGAACTTCGCGCTGATATCCCAACTGATAAAGCCATAAAAGCAATAGTTGCGGACTCTGACACAGTCCGCTTATTTTTCTGTACCAGTTTCATTTTGTGTTTGTAAACATTCTATAAATAAATCTTCTTTGGTGTATTCCCAAAGGTGATCATTGTTCACTGTTTTAAATGTACCACCTTATGTCACATAGTTAGTGGTACTGATCATGCAGGAAAATATTTTGGTGTTCTTACAACTAAGCTGATAGTAAGCCTGCATTTTGCCCCTTCTAAAAATAAAATATCGTTAAAACAGCAATCTAAAGCAACAGAATAAAGCACTCCATAATTAATAAGCATAAGGTGGAACCACATGATATAATAAACAACCATAGTTTCATAAAAACTAACACATATTGGTAATTTCCATTCTGTTTTTCGATCACCACACCTAACATCTTATCAGCCACACTATACTTGTATTATCTATCAAACCCTTTTTTGATAACATTTTCTCCCTATAAACCCATAAAAAACCTACTGAATTTTCAGTTTGTGGAAATGAAGGTATAATACTTATTGTACGAATGTTCGAAAAATAATACACTTTTATATGACTATGAATCCTAGTTGGTTCATATACCATGAGAATTTTATCTGCTAAGTCTTGTTTTTCTTATCTTGACTTTCTAAGGTTTACTTTGTAATCGATTGTTGCCAGTACTCAATACACACTAAGTTATTACAATTTTTTTTAGTTTTAACGTCGTTTTTTCCCAGTAACTGGGGCTCAGACGGTGCACTTCACTTGGATTTGGCAGTGAAGAATTTCTTGGCGGATGCCCTTCCTGACGCCAATCAATGGTTTTTTCTTTTGTGAATTTTCCAAAGTCGCCAGCTCGGAGAATCGAACCCGGATTTCTTGGTTGCGGTGCAGTTGCACCAACCATAAAGCCACGTCACACTAAGTTATTACAATTACTGCATTATAATCACAGTTTAAAGAACCTTTGTGGCTTTCATATTATGTTCATTGAATGTTACATACTGATAGCCCGTATGGGCTGCAGATAGAAATTCATAGGTTTTGTAGGATTATAATGTAAGCGTGTACAACGGTGTATTTCCCCCTCAGAATGCAACACTGCATGTCAGTTATTTAAGCAAGGGGACTTTGCTGTTATACTGTTATTTCCCTCATTCGCTTCTGGAGACAGCCTAGACCCCGTTTGTAACAGAATGACAAACCCAGGGTAGACTTAGTATCTAAATACGTATGCCACTAAAAGGGTTATCGATTACTGGCCAAGAAATATTTTAGGCATGTATCATGGTATTTGTTGGTTTAGATTAAATTATTTAGGTATATGGAGGTAATAGATTATCTTTGTCTGCCTTTTTGTTGTTGGCTTTATTTTTTTAACTGAAAATGACACTTGAGTAATGTTTAGTAACTGATATCATCGAACTTTATGGTATGATTCAATTTTTTCAATATGTATTTGGTGTAGATAGAGACAGGATGTTTAGACCTTTTCGTTCCACAGTTTTGTTGTCAATATGAAATAAATGAACTGGTTTTACTTATTTCTAGCCTATGTTATGATTAAACCTAATGGTGCATATATTTGTTGTAGGTATTATCAGCTCAAATACTGCACCAAGAAATAAATGGATATGCGCCAGTTTGTGTGGAAATTGAGAGTGTTGGACTTGATGCAGATTGTTCAATCTATACTACTGAGGTCGGCTTTTTGAAATTATCTTTATTCCTTTAAACATATACCTTGGCAAGAAAGATAAAAACTAGAACGTTAGTTTGAACAGGATATTTTTTATTCAGGTCTACAGAGTGACTCAAATAGCAGGTTGTTAGGCTTTATTTTGCATAGACAGATTTATTCATTTATATCGACAGAACTTTGTGAACTCGTGAATCTTCTTTTCTATCCAACTTTGTTGTAAAGGCACTAAAATGAGGATGCAGGGTTGTACAGAGACTACAGTTTCATCTTATTGAGGAAATTCACCGTTGATAAGTTCTGAAAATCCCTCATAAATATATTTAAGTAAAATGGTTTTTATATTGAAATCACAACAAATTTGAATCAGGTTAACTTTTTAGGTGTAATCTTTAGTTTGGCAAGTGTAATGTGTTGCTCTACAGAAAACCAAGTGACAGCTTGTTATACATAAAGACCTCCAGTAACTAACCTTCAGACATTCTCAAGCAATTGCCTAATATGATTTCGGAAAGACTGTGTGAATTTCAGCCAATGAAATATATGTAATGAAACCAAAGAACAGCATGAAGAAGCCATTGAAGTACAAGCCTAAAACAATCAAAAGGACAAATAACGCCAAAGAAAAATTATTTGGTTTAACCCACCATTTGGTATAGCCGTAACAACAAATGTAGCTAATAAATTTCTGGAACTGATCGATTAACCTTTTTTAACTAGAATATATTACACAAAATTTTCAACAGGAATACAGTGAAAGGAAGTTACAGTTGTACTTTTAGTTGTAAGTTATAAATAGCCACAACTGCAAAATCTTTGATGTAGGTTACTTATCGTGTCGTGAGTCGTAAGCTTTTTTTGAGCTACGTTTCGAGAGATACTTCTTCCATCGCCAGGCTGCAGGTGATGGGAGAAGTATCTCTCAAAACGTAGCTCAGAAAAACTTACTACTCACGACAGGATAAACATCTTAAATCATTGGGTTCTTACTGAGTACATGAAATCAAGCATCTTTAAGATTATAAGAGGAACAAAATCTTGCCGAAAGAAGGTCAGAATCTATTATGTTGTAATTGTGGAAAAAGAATAATTGTTCAATCGGAGGGGAGTCTTGTACTGTTGACTATTAATCCTGTCAATAAATGTGTAATTTCGTTTAACAATCAGCCACAAACGTGGAAAGCCCACTATCGAAACCATGTCAAGTCATTTAACCATAAAACATACTCTAAGGAAACGTCCTTATCTAAGAATATGTGGCAAGAATTTGATAAAGGAGCGGGCATCCCAATACTTGATTGGTTGATTATGACATCTTGACCAGCCTATACAACCATCGCAAAAGAGGCTTGGATGGGAACCTTGAAGTCGTCACCTATGCATACCATAAAAAGCACTTACACAACGAGAGGAATTGATTTCTAAGCGTATCAACGAGGACCAATACTGTTTTTTGAGCTACCAGAGCAAGGTTTAGTCTTTGAGAATTGTGAAATGTCATGCTTATGTAGTATAGAAATATTCTCTTTGTAAATATCTAGTATGTCCCGATGTTTTTTAATACCTAAAGCACTTTTTTGCATAAGAAATGTAGTTATTTCTCAAATTTACCATTTTTGCTCTGTTTTTAACAAATATTGTAGAATATTCCAGTATAAATACAAGCCCCTGTTTATATATATATATATTTATATTTATATATGTATCACATTTTGTATCTTTATTTTAGGTATCTCCGAATACCTTTAACCCACAATTTCAAAAGCCCCCAATGGTGTTTAAGTGCATATTACCAGAAATGGTGAGTTAGTTGCATATCTCTGTACTTAAAGAATTGCTATAGTGTCATATATGATCAGGTCAGTTTTCTTCAGGTTAATGATAGTAAAATAGATAAAGATTTTGCTGTCGGAGAAGTGCAAGTCAAGATGATGGGGTTCTGGAGAAAATGATGAGTAATAGAAAATATTATTCGACCATTTATTCTTAATGCTTATAGGAATATGCAGTAGAAAAGAAGCAAATTACTAATTGCTGTTTATCAGATTATTTTTTAACATTCAACTTCGGGCTTCTTACACATTTTTGAAATGGTATATGATAACTGAAGGAAACATAAATAAAAATGTGTTGTCTAATGAGTGGTGGAATATATGCCCTCTTAGCATAATCTGAAGAGGTGTATGTTACCAGAAAGTTTACTATAGTGTAAGTATTCACTTAAATTGTTTTGGGGTTGGTGGTCTTATTTTTCTTTGTGCAAGCTTATATCTTTTGGACCCCCTTTCCTTAAATACATGCACACATTCAAAGTTTAAAATATGTAAAGCAAAGAGTGTTAAAGCAGTAAAGAGGCGAATTTAATCACTCGAATTCGATCACAGACCACAAAATTGTAAAAGCAACCTTAAAATTAGAATGGTGGAAAATGAAAAATCAAGTATGAATATCTACTCGAATTGCTATCAACAAACTGCATATTACAGATCTTCAGCAAACACACTTTTAGCGACTGGCCCTCAGTCTCTCCACAAAAGCAGAAACTGAAAAACCAAACAAAGCCTGGACTAGAAAAGCAAACTCCTGCGTTACAATAGAAAAGTCGATACTTGGCAAAATAGCACCATATAAAAATCAGTGCTACATACAAATAAAAAACCTGTCGGAAAAACAAAAGAAATCGAAAAATGATGCTGAATCGACTACTGATAAAAATAAAAGAATAGAACTGAAAAGAACAAGGAGGAGAAACAATCAAAGAAATGAAACCACTTGTACAAATAGACAAAAACAACAAAGTCAACAACGAACTAAAAGAAATAAACCCATAAACAACGCAAACCACCTATCATATATAATAAGAATTTTAATCGTGTTGCATCTACGGTAGACCAGGTAGCAATCACAACAAATCCCTTTACAGTGTTATTCTCGTCCAATGAAGCCCCTGGACAAATACCAGCCGAACATGAGGTCCGTATTTTCTGACAGAGAAATAAAGAAAGCTTCGAGCAAACTAAAGAATAATAAAGCAACAGGCAAAGATTGTGTGTATGCTCAAATAATAATATACAGTCCTGACGAACTTTACTCACTAATTACAGAACTCCTAAACGAAACTAGTAGAACCGGTATTTATTCCAAGGATATCCGACATGGTATACTAAACCAAAACCTCTGAAAGAGAATGAGAACAAGCCAAAACTCGGAAAGAAAACGACAAGGTAAACGTTCGGCTAATCATCTTGCTCTCCGTTATTTGTAAAATTCTTGGAATAACACTTCTTGACAGCTGTTGGAGCCTACTAAACATATTTAACCCTCCATGTCAAGCAACATACCAATATGGACGATCCACAACTGAGGAGGTCTAAATATACTAATAGAAAATCTCTTACGAAGACTTTTATCTTTTTATCCTCTTATTCGACATGACGAAAGCATTCGATACAGAGAATCGCTCTAAGCTAATGACAACTCTTCGAGATGTACTTATGAACTCTGAACTTTAGATGATGAACCTTCTAATAAACGATGTTACCCGAAACGTTGAAATAGGAAACAACACCGGTGAAGACATGAAATCATTTATCAATATCTGCCAGGGAAGTCGACTCTCGGTTGTTCTATTCATCCAATATCTGTTTTTTGGCATAAAACCAGTACCACGTTTTTTTCAACCAAAGGATTATCAACCCACCTAATAGTCAGCCCTGGACTTGCCTATTGACAGGGAGACTCGTAAGATCTCAATGGACCAAAAGTATGCCGATAATATTTCTTTTATTTTGTTTTTCACATTTCATATAATGGCATTGGGTGTATTGAGCAAAAGGTTCCATACTCTTGTTTTGTACTTTGGTATATGATGGCAATAATGGCGCCAATGCGAACGCTCGTGCCCTTGTTTGTTGTAATATTTTATGGATTGTCAAGTATCAAACGAAGTCTTTGTACGACAGAATATAATAAGGAATTGAAATTATATTCAACGAGTGTTGTTAGATTGGTTTATGGTCGAATAGTACAAGAAATTCGATGATTCCATTAAAACTTTATAGAAATATTCTGGTTTGTTTACTTCACATGTTATGTGGTGATGCAGAACCATCTCCTGGATCTTCATCAAAAGATTTACACGATATATGTAATGTTAAGGAAATGAAATTCTGATTGTCTATGTGAGGTATTAGCTACAAATCCTCAGTCAGATGTTATAATTCTTTGTTCATATGTAACAACTTGTATGATAATCTCTATCATATTCCTGATTATATATTCATAAAGAGAAATAGGAGTAAAGGTAAGGCAGGAGGAGTCGGCATCTGCATTGAAAACGGTACCAACTGGAAAAGGAGAACAGACCTTGACTTCAAAGAACTCGAAAATATATGGATTGAAATTTTTATAAACAATTCAAAAAGTCTACTCATATGCTCTATGTATCGACCGCCCTCTGGATCAAAATATTTATCAAAAAACGTTTTAGAAACATTTCGTCAGAATCTCACACTTGGGACTGCTGAAACAAAGGAAATTATCATGATGGGTGATTCAAATGTAATTTATTTGAAAAAGAATGAAGATACTGACATTAAAGATGTGATAACAGTTTTTGGATTTACACAATTAGTAGAGGCTCTCACAAGAGTCACAAAAGATTCATCCACTCTAATTGATATCATAGCAACAAACAATACAAAGAACATAAAAACTGTCAAAGTCATTCCACTTTTACTAAGTGACCATGACATGGTAATTTGTGTGAGAAAATACAATCATTTAAAATACAAACCAATAAATAAAACTGTAAGAAACTATTCTCGTTACAACTATGACAACCTCGTTGAAGAGTTAAAGTCAGCTGACTGGGAGTCTGTTTTACACGAAAATGACGTCAACAATGCTGTCATTTTATTTACAAATATTCTCCAAAACATTTTATACCGACATGTACCTTTGATAAAGAAAACCGTCTAAGGAAAACCTAGCTAGACGAAAATATCCGTCCCCATATTGACCGAAGAGATAAAATCTTTAAAAAAGCCAGAAAACCTAATTCCGTTGATGATTGGAACACGTATAAACAACTGAGAAATTTGTACCAACCTCCTACGTTCAGCGATAAGAAAGTATTACCATAATCTTTTAAATGAAAACTCAAAACAATTCTGGAAGGCAATCAAGGAGATCTTTACTGTAAAAAAGAAGTCGTCACCATCATGCAACTCTTCAAAACTTTCCAGTGTGAAAGCTTCATCATCTATCATCTATGATAAGAGAATATATATGTACATAGTTTATATATGATATGACTGTAGATACATCCTGTAAAAAAATTCGTATATAGTAATATAATAAAATATAATAATAATACAAGCTAAAGAAAAACAGTTTGAAGTTGATAGACTTTGTTTGGAGAAAACCACGATATTCTCATACACGAACAGACTCAAACTTTCGCTTTAGCTACGTTTCCGTTACATTCGTCAAGAAACAACTGCATTCGTTAAAACGAAAGAAGGCAACCTGATTCGATCAACTGCCACCAGGTTTACTCAAGGGTGCAGCAAATGAATTATGTATACCTCTCACTCATATAATCAACCTATCATTCAAGACGTCCACTGTCCCATCTTTATAGGAAAAAGCTAAGGTAGTTCCGGTTTATAAAAGTGGAAATGCTGATGATGCAACAAATTACCAACCCATACCCATCCTTACCGTCCTATCAAAAATTCTTGAAAAGGGGGTCTACGGTCAGCTGAAGGATTACTTGGAATAAAAACTTGCTTACGAACTGCCAGTTCGGATATCGAGCAAAGAGGTCCACTGAGTCCGCAGAAGCCCTCTTGGTAGATAACATTAGAAAAGAGATTGATAATGGTAAACTAGTTGGTGCCGTGTTCATGGACTTGAGCAAAGCTTTCGACACTGCAGTACTCCCCGAAGAGTTGAAAACGTATGGGATTGGTGATCAAGAACTTTCCTAGCTTACTGACTATTTGTTCCATCGTACACATGTGGCTCAAGTAGACAACGCTTTGTTCTCTCCATTTTCACTTATGTCAGGAGTGCCACAGGGGTTAATATTGAGACCTTTGTTGTTCATCATATATTTTAACGACCTACCTGATTCGCTTCTACATGTCAATGTAATCATGTACGCTGATGATACGGTAATTTACTACGCTGATACGAACGTTCATAAAATCGAAACAACGTTGGATGAAGAATTTGAGAGAATTGCTATATACATGAATGACTCAGAACTAATTATGAATTTGAAAGCTGGAAAAACGGAATCAATGTTATTTGGTAGCTCTAAAAAACTTTCAAAAGTTCCAAAGGAGTTTGAAGTGAAATATAACAGTCAATAACACTTCTCAATACAACTATTTGGGGAATATCATCACTCCCAACTTGAACTTCAGTGAAAACTTTCGGGAACGATACAGAAAGATGTACGGCAGAATGCACCTATTGACAAATGTCCGACAGTTTTTAACGAGTGACGCAGCTGAGCAGGTGTATCAAACAATGATAAAGTCGTAGATATCCTTCTGCTGTCTCCTAAACCTCGAACTGACGGTTACCAAGCAGAAATCTCTGCAAACCATTGAAAGGCGTGTTTCAACAGTTACTTACAAAAATGGTGATGTAACGGAGCCTTCAATTTACGCTAAGATGAAAATGAAAAGGAGTGCAGAAGTGTTTACATGATGACGTTTATACACCCCTAAAGAACTATTTTCGGATAAATAAACATGCTAAGAATACGAGAAATCAGGGACTGTTGTTAAAAATCCCGAAAATAAGATTAGAACCAGGCAAAAAAGGCTTTTTTAGTACTAGGGCAAAATTTTACTACCAACTTCCTTTGGGAATAAAGAAGGTTGAAAATTTTACCTCTTTTAAAGATGTGGTCAAAAATACTACATTTTTTCAAATGATTTTATATACGTATATGTAGTGTATATATATCCTTTTTTTTTCTTGGTCCAACCAGAATAGCAGCATTATTTTACTGAAGTTGTATACCAAGTCAAACATTTAATAACAATAAATAATAATACCCTCTGGCATATCAGAAATAAACCAAGTGAAACTTACCCTTCCAGAGGCCTTACTAGAAGAAAGCCTTTATAAAAATCGAAACAAAACTGAACAATATCACGTCAGCCGAATAACAACGAAACGTGTTGGAAGGAATGCTAATTTCTAGAAACAATACTCGGCACAGAAGAAGATATAAAACACAGAAAAGCATTGGCACAACGGTGTTACAAAAGTCTTGAACACCTTTTTAACACTATAGGTATTGTTGAACAAACCCACATTAGAATTTTAAAAACCTAAATTAAAAGCGTCTTTCTTTTTAATTATGAGCTGTAGAGCATGACCAAAAACCTTGAAATAACAGATGCATACCAACGCAGGCCACTACGTAAAATCATACACAATAAATGGCTAAGAATCATTACCAACAATCATTATTATCAACGAACAAAAACACAACCCTGGAGTCTAACCATCAACAAAGACGACTGAACTGATAAGGCCACCTGATGCGGTTACCACCGGAAACGACTGCAGAAAGAATGTTGAATTATTTGGTAAAGCCTAGACGTAGATCTGTTGGAAGACCGGAAAGAACTTGGTTGGGAACTATCCTAAATGATTTGAAAATATACATGAACACATATCTTGATGATGAATTTGACAGATGTGAACCATTACAAGTTGATCGTAAAAACTGGAAAGGGAGTGTTGGGAGCGTTATGTCAGTAAAGCTAGCGATTATGCAAAGATGATGATGAATTCGACCACTAAGACCATTTGTAATGTAAATAGCAATTATAATTGTCATCGAGGTCGAAGGGAGAGGTCACTCTTAGGAACAAGCAGTGGTTTTAGTGTGATGGTTTTTAAAAAAGTTTGTAACTTAGTTATATTATATGACAATCAATTAGTTGCGGCGGTTGAGATTCCTGTTGTTTTACTGGAGTCGGCGTTTGGGCTGCAGAGATATCCAATGAGTGGTAGAAAGTACTAAGACACTAAACTTTATTCGGGATTGGTATTCTAAAGGCTGTATTAAATATGTGTGGAACACTGAAACGCACTTCCAGGAAACAACTGGAGGATTGTTGCACACTTCTGAGAGGCCAGGTCGAAAGAAATTACCTTACTCATTTTCATACTTTGTTCTGCATCCAACTATTTTCTTGATTTAATATTGGTTGACGTTGACACTGGTTAAAATTGACATTAACCAACCACAACTGAGACGACAAATAACTCATAGAAAGTTATTGGGGCAAATTTCATCGACTTTTAATGTTAAAGACTATTACCACCGAACGTCGATGTGTACATATGAAACGATAAACAACCCAATGTCTCATACTTTGTTTTCTTTCTATACTTTAGTGTGTTATCTACTTCAAAATACTAAGTTATGGGCGTACCACCCGTCTGTTTCTGCAGAACGTAATTTCATTGTCTTGCTTGAAAACAGGTATGTTAAAACTCATTTCTTACTTAATTACTCTTTCTTGTCCTGTGACATATCCAAGACGTAACTTGAGAAATGTTTTGCTTAGCGACTAGACTTTTAAGTTTAGCTTGAATGGGAAAACCTTTCTGTTGGCGGCATTTTATAGCAGATAAAAAGATTTTTTGTTAGCAGAGGTTAGCAGCATAATTTTTGCAGATATTGTGCTTTTTATTACGGTAACTTCGATCCTGAAAAAGGAGCTAAATTTTTCAGAGATAATTGGCGCTGGTATCAGTAAGATTACATAGTGCATGCGGCTGCATCGCTTGGCATGATCATGCGGCACTAGACACGTATATGTGATTATATATGACACGCATATATAATTGGTTTCTAAGAACTAACACCGGAAAGCTTATTTTTTTCCATTTTCTATCGGAATATATTACCCACCTGTTACTCCGTTTGCCAATTTGTACCCAGACTATAAAGATTTATTTTAAGTATTTTGATCTTTTGGGTTTCATAGATATTGTCGAAGTTTGTTTTTCTTATGGAATGAAATTAGGGTTTTTTTAAGAACTGAAGTGAATGGTTTGAAGAACAATTTTTTGGTTATAAAAGCACCAATTAAAAGAGGGATTTTTAGAAGATTGCTGAGTAAGACCTGCAATGAAACGGGAAGGTGACTATTAGCAAAAAGCGGAAATCAAGGAACAAAAATTTTACCTGACAGAAACATAAATGCTTGAAAAGGCATGGGGGGAAAACAGAAACCCGGATCAACTGTGGGACTGTTTAAAAATGGTTAAGCCGGAGAATTATGCAAGAAAGCTGATGAAAGCGAATTACTTTAGCCATATGAAGAAAAGAAAGAAAAGTTATTCAACAAGAATAATATTTTGTTTACATGAACCAAAAAGAAGGGAAGACGATTACGTGTAATGTATGGGAGGGGTGTGTCCGGGAAGACATAAAGAATTAGAGGGTAAAAACAGGAGTCCAATTTACGGTAGGCGAAGATGTGCTGGATGGGACCCACTCTAGCGAAAAAATTACACGAAGAAAGAAGAAAAAGAAAAAAGGAGCAGGAACAGGAGCTGGAGCACGAAGAGTATTTGCGTATAAAGGATAAGGTTTAAAAAGAGGTACATTTGCTATCAGAAGCGATTACAACGAGACAGATATTAAGGTACATTTAACTATCCAAATCTGGTTATATTCATAAAGACAATTCGTTCTTGATCGTACTTGAGTATTCGTAAGGAATAACATTAGGTGTGTGTTTACTCCACTTAGCTTCTGGTAATCGCCACCCTGCCTAATTTGACCTTCATGTTACCTTGATGATGCAATACACAACAATGCAATGTATGCCACATAAAGGTTAAATTAAATCGTGGAATTATGTTACTAGACCACAATTGACTTTTTCAAATGGACTGCAGAATAGCAGGCAGCAAAATAAATACTACATGAACAGGACCTAGACACCTAATCAAAACACATATGAAACAATGAACGGGAAGAAGGATATCAATTCAGTGTAGTTCAAAAACATTGAATTGAACAACCGAAACAAAGGAAATGACGACGGATAGAATGTGCTTCCTTGGACCAGTGTGTCTTGAAAGAGGGCTAATTAGGAGGTCGTCAAGAAAAAAAATGGTTAGAGGAATTATGCAGTATTAAGGCACGAAAAGTTGAAATGTAATAATTTCTTTTTACATGTAACAAGGGTCAAAAGATACTTGTTGAGTTAAGCCCCTATTGATATATTTTTTAATTAACTATATCAAGTCATCGCGGTTTAAGCTGGTAACATTCTAATTTGCGTTCCTTCTATTTTTCAAGGGCTGCGATACATCCCAATGAAGACGCTTACAGGAGCAAAGGCATTCGAAAGTGGTATTTTCGTTAGAATTGACTTAATTCCAACTTGTCAGTCAAAGGGCTGTGATTTAGTGAAAAACAAAAGAAAAGAGAGCAAAATTAGTCAAAGTAATGTAAAAGGACGGAGTATTCTTAGTAGCCAATAGTGTATGGTTGCATTAAATTTATAGAATTGGGTTTTCCTATTTACTCGTAGTACCTCAAATCTCGAATAGCTCGGACCTTCTCCTTCGCGAGCCACTTTTTGTATCTATTTGAGCAGCCTTGCTGTAAATAAATGCAATTCCGTTAGGCAAAATTGCCGAAAGGGAGTTAATAATTTCAAACCAGACCTGAAGCTCATCTCACCAAGCAGAATTTTCTTTTGAAGATAATTTATACAATATTCCATTGATTGAAACCTAAAGAGAACTAGTTAACCTTCGATTTGTGTTTTCTCTTGGGTTTTTTTGTATTCGTTTCGCGCTTAACAAGGCTAGAAACTGTCTTCTCCGTTGAGGTTCTTTCTTGATACTGAATTTTTGCACTTTTATTCATTTTCAATTATTGGCTACAGCCCTTTCGCACTTTTGTCTTTCTCGCTGATCTAAGCTAACAACCTTCCAACTGGCCACAGCCACGGCTATGTATGTGCTCTCCTTTTTGTTTTTAATCACTTTTATTCTATGTAAATGCTTTTGTGGGTTGTTATATTAAGAAAATGGAGCAAATAAGAAAACTCTTTTCTGTATTTTTGTGAGTTAATGGTACAAATCAACGTAGAAATTGAAGCCCCCTCTTTCCCCTCGAAATTCAACAGTTCGAGTTATTGGAGGTTCCATTTAATTTTAATATGTATTTGTTGGACTTACCTTGTGGAACTTTAGCTATTGATAGAAGAATTAATGCCTTTCTCGAAAGTCTTATTAACTTGGATTATCCAACCGTTGATAATTATCAACGCCTATGGTATTACGTAATATTGCGTGCTGTTTAAACTAAACTAAACATCACGTCTTTGTTCCAATAGAAGAAAGATTAATCTTCAAATAAGAATCGGTCTGGCACTCAAAAGTCACTCGCTTTGTGATTCCCAGCTGTATTCGGACAGAACTTGAAATTTTCCAGCAAAATGTCTGTGCATCGACGGTAAGTTACTATTGCATTCAGCTAAAATATTTGCGATTTTCTTTGAATTTTCTGTATATTTGGAGTAGTTTCGTGGATATAATCATAAACTTATCGAATTTATTTGATTACTCTATGATTGAGGCTAATTTGAAATTGTGTTGATAATTATCAACGCCTGGCACAAGGCAATATAAACAGACAGTTGACGGTATTTCGCCTTTATTGCAGAACATACACGGCAGAAGAAGCCATAGTTCTCATTGAAGAAGACGGCAATTTTGACCACAATGCCATTGAACCTCCATGTGATGGTGAAGCCAGTGCTGAGCATAGTGGAGCTGAAGATGGTGCGTGTGTGCATGCTAACCGTGTTGGTAAATGTCCACTGAAGCCACAGAAAGTACTGAAGAAGTAGCCCAGAGGAGCACTGGATTTCCGTGAAGATCGACATACTGGTACTGTGGTCATAAGATGGCATGACAATAGCATTGTGACGGTTGCATCTACTGTAGATGGACTGCAGCCTACCAGAAATGTTCGGCGATGGTCCACTAAGAACCGTCAGCTCATCCAAGTACCGATGCTACATGCCATTATCATGTATAACCAGTACATGAGTGGGGTAGACCGCATGGACCAGAACCTTGGTCTTTACCGCATCGCTATCAGAACGAAGAAGTGTGCTTTCCTTATTGAGGCAGCAGAGCACAATGCGTGGCCACTTTATCGTCTGTCGCCAAGTAATACAAGACGATGACCACTTGGCCTTCCGAAGGGTATTGGTTGAAGAATATGTGATGATTTCTTTCATACGTGACCACCACGAGCGGTAGAACCCTTAAAAATATCCATCCCAAAATAGAACACTGGGCCCGAGAGATATTGTGTATCTGGGGAAACCCCAGACATGCTCACAACATCCCTCCCCCCTAAAGACCAAACACTATCAATAAAAATTATCCTAAATACTGTATATCGTAGTCCAAACAAAAATTTCTGAGTTTCAGTCCAAACAAACTCGTGTGAGTCCTCGTATTTACTAACAATAGTCCGAGTCTCTTATTCTTAAAGAAGGGTTAGGTCTCAAAAAATAGCGTCCTAGACCAGCCCTGTTTCTATTTACAACGTCCACTTCTTCCTGTGTGTCCACAAAGTCCCTCAAGTCCAACGATTCATCTTGTGTAACTTTCTCGAATTCGTCCTCCTGTTCGTTTTCAACGTAATTCTTTTGAGCGTCCCGTTCGGCTCGTCTTACTTTATCTCTAGTCATGTATTTCAACAACTTCTTTCCAGATTTAGTTACGACTTCGACTTGATATACCGGATGTAATACGTCCTTTATTTGAAATGGACCATGCCAGTTCAAGACCATTTTCAACCGTTTGTTTCTTGGCATAAAAACGTATACGTATGAATCTCGTGGAATCACGTCGTCCAGTACTTTCCTATCGTGATAGGCAAATGCTTTATCTTGGCACGTGTCCATCGTTTCTCTCGCTAATATGTACATTTTTGAGAGTTTTTCTTTGAACTCCGAGAATGACGATGTCCCTGTGTCTCTAACATTATATAATACGTCCAGCGGCGTTCGAAACTTCCTACCATACATCAGTTCTGCAGGCGTAAATCCTGTAGCTCTATTCACGGATGAGTTATAAGCATACGTACATTCTCTACACCAAAC
>RDPX01000084.1:979524-1004923 GCA_003991215.1 Morbakka virulenta
AAAATAATCACAACATCTAAAGACTTACGAAGATTTCTGTCTTCCTTCGAAAAAAACTAAATCCCCCAATTTCCTTAACTCCTTTAACTTCCACAACAAAGTTCCTTCAAAATAATCTCAAATCCGAATTCAAAAAAAAACAAACAATCTCGGTAGAACCTCCAAAAATGTGATGATTTCTTTCATACGTGACCACCACGAGCGGTAGAACCCTTAAAAATATCCATCCCAAAATAGAACACTGGGCCCGAGAGATATTGTGTATCTGGGGAAACCCCAGACATGCTCACAACAAATACCTATAAAGATATCGGACACCAACACAAGGAGAACCTCTGGTTAGATCAGCATCTCGGCTACGCGTCAAAGATGAAGTTAGGAGAGACGGTGTAAACCACTACCAAGGACCACTTGCAAAACGTCGTAGATGCGCATACTGCCACAAGACTTGTGAAAAGAAGTGCGGAGTGCCTCTTCATGACCACTGTGTCGAAGGATTCCACCAGAGTTAATCTGAAATTTCCACCAACAGCACGTCGAACATTATCTAATTTTTTTCTTACTTTTTTTTCTTGTAGTGGTCAGTTTTGCCTTTTTCTTGATGTTCGGCTAAAACTGCGCATCCTAGTAATCATTATTGTTATCACAATCTACTGGTGGCAATATCGCAATTGTAATGGAAGATTTTTGGTTTAACTTAGTATAAATTCGAAAGTTTTAGTGTGTGCTTGAATCTCAATAACATAATTGCAGTCTCATACAAAAAATCGAGGTAATAATTGCAGCTCTTTTTCTATTCCACTAAGAACGTGAACAAAGAAGGCTTACATCGAATAACATCTGTCATAATGTAATAATCATCAAATTTCAAGACAACTAAGGAAATATTATGTTCCAACAATCTCAATTTCTTTGAACTCTACTGAAATTAATCTTTATTGTGTAACGAACAAGCCGTGAATCAGCTAATTGGCAACAATACACTACCTTATGCTAACAATAGGGGCTTGTGCCAAACGATAATTGTCAACATAAGTACTCACTCAGTGTTGTGGCAAGCGTTGATAATTATCAACACTTACGTTTTGCATATATGGTACATATTTTGAGCAAATTTAATAGCGAATATGTATTATGCATCCATTGGGCAATTTGGATACCAAAGATGAACTTAAAGTCTTGAGCTTGGAAAATCCGGGTTAATATCTTCTTTTGTAAATCTGGTTTAATAAGATGATGACAGTCCCTGTGCAGTGGAATGATGATAGTGATATATTTCCTTTAAGCAAAAGTATAGGGTGCATCTTGGTCAACTGCTTTTGAAATCAAAAAGAGTCAAAAATTATTTTATGATAGAAAACATTTTAATGCGAAAATTTTGAAACTCTCTGTAAAACCAAACTGAAGTAGAATTCACTTCCGTGGCCTTCAATAATATATAAACTATAATGCTAACGAAAATTCAATATTTTTTCATCCTCGGACTTTGTAACTGACATATTCGACGAGGGTCGAATTGTTATTCAAGACAATTACGCTTTCTGTCAGAGTTAAGGATTTGTTCTTTACTGCGAGTTAAAAAATTGCCTTGTTTTTAATACGAAAACACTGTAAAACCTCCTTGAAGCATTACTTATGTTAACAGTAACTTGGTTTAAATTAATGACTACAACAATAAAGAGTTTGATCTTTTTATAAAATACCTTTGAAGTAGTGTCAAATATCGACATCACTTGGTAACCATAATGGTTCGAAAGAATTTAGATATTTTTTCTTTAGACTAGTTCGTAGACTCTAAGTTATGCTCAAAGCTTAGTTTTTCTGGAACATATGAGATGGTATGAATTATAACATTTTATTGTCATCTCACTTTTAATAATGGTGTGTATGTCTTTACTTAGTGTATCTTCACATTTACTGACGTCACAAGAGCACTTGTGTTATTGTATTCTAATTAAAGCACCAACCATTAGAAATTGGTTCATTGATAATCTTCATAAGATGTATATTATAATGCTTGTAGATAGATGTATATGCAACTATATATATATATGTATATCATGTGTATATTAGCAAGAATTAGGTCAAATAAATCACGTTATAATGACTATTTGCCAGATATTTGTAAACCTCCTTGGGTTTCTGCAGCAGTTGGGTAGCTGACAACATAAAGAGTATAACAAATGACAAAAACAAATGNTTGTGGCAAGCGTTGATAATTATCAACACTTACGTTTTGCATATATGGTACATATTTTGAGCAAATTTAATAGCGAATATGTATTATGCATCCATTGGGCAATTTGGATACCAAAGATGAACTTAAAGTCTTGAGCTTGGAAAATCCGGGTTAATATCTTCTTTTGTAAATCTGGTTTAATAAGATGATGACAGTCCCTGTGCAGTGGAATGATGATAGTGATATATTTCCTTTAAGCAAAAGTATAGGGTGCATCTTGGTCAACTGCTTTTGAAATCAAAAAGAGTCAAAAATTATTTTATGATAGAAAACATTTTAATGCGAAAATTTTGAAACTCTCTGTAAAACCAAACTGAAGTAGAATTCACTTCCGTGGCCTTCAATAATATATAAACTATAATGCTAACGAAAATTCAATATTTTTTCATCCTCGGACTTTGTAACTGACATATTCGACGAGGGTCGAATTGTTATTCAAGACAATTACGCTTTCTGTCAGAGTTAAGGATTTGTTCTTTACTGCGAGTTAAAAAATTGCCTTGTTTTTAATACGAAAACACTGTAAAACCTCCTTGAAGCATTACTTATGTTAACAGTAACTTGGTTTAAATTAATGACTACAACAATAAAGAGTTTGATCTTTTTATAAAATACCTTTGAAGTAGTGTCAAATATCGACATCACTTGGTAACCATAATGGTTCGAAAGAATTTAGATATTTTTTCTTTAGACTAGTTCGTAGACTCTAAGTTATGCTCAAAGCTTAGTTTTTCTGGAACATATGAGATGGTATGAATTATAACATTTTATTGTCATCTCACTTTTAATAATGGTGTGTATGTCTTTACTTAGTGTATCTTCACATTTACTGACGTCACAAGAGCACTTGTGTTATTGCATTCTAATTAAAGCACCAACCATTAGAAATTGGTTCATTGATAATCTTCATAAGATGTATATTATAATGCTTGTAGATAGATGTATATGCAACTATATATATATATGTATATCATGTGTATATTAGCAAGAATTAGGTCAAATAAATCACGTTATAATGACTATTTGCCAGATATTTGTAAACCTCCTTGGGTTTCTGCAGCAGTTGGGTAGCTGACAACATAAAGAGTATAACAAATGACAAAAACAAATGGTGGTAATTAATTATTTACTCAAAACAATTTAAACAAAATGGTGCTTGCGCGTACCCATGAACTCTCGCTTTCTTGGTAGAAAGATTGTTAATTTGAGAGCAGGATTTTTGTTACAGTTTGGTTCGAGGAACAGATGTATTTGTTTTATACTTCCTAGAGTTGCTTATTTTAGGTATGTAGGTGCGATTCTATAAACACATTTAAATAAAGTGAACACCACATTACAGTAGAAACTAGCCAACAGTTGTAAAACTAAGTTTTTCGACCACTTCTTTTTTTCCCCTTCTTTTGAGGTCACTGCTGGCAGCAATGAGTCTTTTTCAGCTCACTCTGTCAAGAGAAGCGATCTCTGTCGGCCCAACAAGCCTCATTCCATTCTTGACGCAGTATACCATCTCACTTTAGATATTATCCCTTTTCTCCATCGAGATACTGCCACCTATGCTGCCAAGTACTGCGGAGTTTTTCTTCCTACCTGTTTTCTATCACATTATTTCACGTGCTCAAACCATCTCATTATGGCTTACATGTATTTCTTTGCTATACTCGCCATCGTGATTCTTCCTCCTGATATCATTATTCTGGACCTGGTCTAATGGGATATGGCTAGATACCAATCTTCACATCTTCAACTTTGCGACCTCTAGTTTACTTGCAAGGCAGTCAGTAAATGAGACTCTTTTCACACCATACAAAATACCTACATGCACTACCGCAATAATGAGGGAAGTAGATCGGATATTGAAACGACCTGGAGTCATTTGTACTAAATTAGCACCATGGTTATACCTAATTAACCTTGTGTTGGATTGATTCAGCATATGTACCCAAATAGCAAAAAAAGAATAGCACAATAATTTTGAAAGATCAAGAACATTTATATAAAAAATTATTAAGAAATAATGCCCACAGAAACAATGTAATCAGAGTCAGAAGCGTTGATCTCCTAGCTCCAAGCCACCCGAGCTTTAGCTTTCAAGTACGAAACTAAAATCTGCAAATCGTTCAATATATCTTAGCATCTTTGACAATTTTTTTACAATCCAAATCTAGTACGTAATACGTCAGTGAGATAAAAGAAATATAGAAATGTGCCAGCTTTTAGTATTTAAAGTAACAATAATATTGAATTCAAGATACATATTTCCTAAAAAAATTAAATAATAATTAGGCCTAAAACTGATACATTGAGGCACCAAAGAAATTACTAGAGGTAACACAAGTTTTAAATAGGATTTGGAAATTTTGATACCCAATCTGAATTCAGCATTCTTGATTTACCAAAAGTTGTAATTTTTTAATAACACGCCTTATTGAATCTATTGAGTGGCACTGAGGAATTTGATACTACTACATGAGCGGTCATGGGGATATGCTAAATCCTCAACTCATCTTACAATTTATAGTTAACTTCAGACTCTGTAAATTCCAGTCAATGATAGCAACAAACCGATGTAAATAAATGATTTCACTCTTGGAAATTAGTTTTGGGAAGCACTTCGTGTTCTCGAATAGCTAGTCAAGACAGGGAGAAAAAGCCGTCTAACAAAACGTTCAGAACTTCCTTTGTTTATGGAGTTTTTCCAATTAAATGTTTCAGACACGTGAATACTCACACACTCAAGAACATACCACATATTTGAATACTGAGCACAAAGCTGTGTCAGTATGCAAGTACAGGAGACTCGGGTAAGTTAGCTGGGTTATTAATGCAGGCTGCGTTAAAGAGTTTAGTAACGACATTCAGGTTCGTCATCTATTCATAATTGAGGCGTGTATGTGTGTATGTATGTGTGGCGAATCTGTTAAAATGCAGCTTTCTCGGAAATAGCGGCATGTTTTGACCTTAAATTTGGCATAGAGACAGAGAAGGTCGCCAGTGACCTGATAGAGCCAAATAGTTAATAGTGGCAACTTAGTGGCAACTACTCAGTTTTGTTACGTGTCCGGAAATAATGTTGGGAGAGGAAAGAAGCAAATAACTAGACAGGGTTTTGAAAAGCAGAAAGAAAAAAAATCAAATAGCAAAAGTAACCCATTGCACTGAAGCTATCGGTAGGATGAATGACATAAAAGAATTGCACCAGAACTCTTTTAACAGTTGGAAAGCTTATATTATGTGTTAATATAGTTGTATGAATAATACTTGCAATAAATATTAATTGATTTACTTAAACATACTTAGCCACAGTCAGAGATCTCTGAACACGAACAACGAGAATCCATAAAAGTAGCTCTTTTCATAAATGAGTGATCAGGCCAAATTTATGTTCCTGTGAAGGGCACCGTCTGAGCCCCAGTTACTGGCGAAAAATGCCGTTATCCCCTTCTCTCTCCCTCCCCCCCAAAGAAAAGAAAAGTGATCAGTCATACCTTATCACTGCGTATCAGACTACCCATATATAGAGTCATGATTTACTGGGATATGAAGGCATGGCTTGGTCATGAAACATTTAATTAAAATATTATATGTATGGGCATAAATAGTTTTCTTACCATCTTCCATTTTGTTTTTGATATACATTACGTACAGCCGTATATTTGTCGATAACATGTTTGGACTCGTTTATTTCTATTGGCTTGTAATGTCAAGACTTTTCTTGTTTTCTGACCCCTGGGTATCACAATTGCTTAGATCTTGCCCAAAGAGACAAATCATAGGCCATAATTTGACTTACGAACATATTCTGTCTGCCCTTGAGAAACTTTATTTAATGGATGCTGATCGTAAGCACCTTGTTGTTTCAAACAAATGTTTCACCAGTTACTGTTACCTTGGCATTCATGTAATCATGTGGTCTGTAATCCATTACGTAAATGAAATTACAACTGGCCTACAGTTTCAGACACAAGTCATCCTGAGATTGGGTGCTTACTAAATTAAGGGATATCAACATTTCCAAGCGTTCGAACTCCTAGTTCTTGGTATTGTAAACATCAGCGTTTGCTTCATGTTCGATATATTTTTGAAAAGACAATATACAAGGGAATAAGCTAGAAGAATAGGAAGTATTTTGCAAACCGACTCCAGAACAGCATTCAGATGAGCACTTGTAGCAAGACATATAGACTCCTTAAAAACTTTCAGTATGTTAACAAGAAAAGGAAGCTTGTTAAAATGAGTTCCATCGGAGTACCTGTAGAATGAAGATAGATGTAACATTACTAGGATGAGCAAGAGGGACAAGTTGAGCAGCCTGAGCAGGTCCGCCAAAACGAGGCTGAATATAATTGAGGAGGCGGAGAGAGCATCATTCATTACATAACAACTCGGAAAACAGGAACATCTGACTGATTCAATTCACTACAATGTCTTAAGTGTGATATCATATCTAGTTATGTATGGAAAAGTATAACAAGATAATAACAGTATTGCTAATTACAAGTGGAGATTTTAACAAAGAATAAAACAGCAGTATTTGGGCGCCACAAAAGTGGACAATGATTGACATGTTTTTGTTTTCCAGACTAAAATTTTCTGGTTGCTGGTAGTGGTCATGGTTAATGTTAGCGTGAATTATGACAGGATACAGAAATAGCCATAATTTACAGACGACTGCTAGTATCAGGTCATCTTCAAGAGAGGTTTTCTTGAGAGTGCGATAAACGTGTGTGTGTAACTGTCCTGCTAAAGAAATACCGACAGTTCCAAACTCAAGTCAAGGAAAACTTTGGTCAATTGAAGAAAGAGTAAATGAAAACTGAGTGATAAATAGGTAACAGTTGTTAAGTGGCCAGTTTCGGTTCTTTCAATTCATAATACAACCCAATAATTGATTACGCTAATTCACAAATTAAAAAATATTCCACCAAGTCAGCCAACCAAGGATTTATAGAACTTAAGAGCTTTAGTGGTAATTTTATTGGTACTTACCACTACAGCTATTGATACTTAACTTATCTGAGTCAGTACTTTGTGTAGTTCTCGCAATATTTCTCACTGCCTTGCAATACTTCACGGCCTAGATGATTCCCTCAACTTCCGCTAATTTTATAAAAACCCACTTAAAAACTATCCCAATTACCTTGCCTAGTACTACTCTATACCTTGCTTTTCCCTTGTTTTCAGCAAGCATATCGACAGGCCACAAAAAGAAGTTCTCTAATATCCGCAATAAACGGGAAGTAAGAAAGGATTCAGAAATCTTTTAAATTGTTAGAAGGTGGCTTGTCCACAAGCTTACTAAATTTCTCTCAAAAGCAGGTCCAGCTAACCAAAAGAAGAGCAAAGGCCAGAATATATGAGAACAATTTTAAGGCATAGGTTTATAGTATGTAATGAACAAGTTTGAAAGCATACATACTTCTACAAAAATTATTTTGTCTGCTCTCAGAGAGAAGATTTGCTTTAACAATCCCAAAATTTGCCACTAACAAAGCTTTTAATGACAATTTCACTATTTTTCTGAAACAGTGAGTCGAAGCTCTGCTTTTAAGTGGCTAATTCTGTGCCCTAATGTTGGATGACATTTTATTTGAAAGGAGTACATTTTATGATGCAACTAGAGTCACTTTAATAGGGCTTGAAGATCACAACAATGGCACTACATCGGAGTGTTTTGCCACTTCTTTCTTCGATCTCTTGGTTAGACGTGTTCTTTTTCAATAGAAACAGCCTGTTTCATGCTATTTGGTTCATTAATTATGTAAGAGTGATCATATCGTGTCTATCATCAAAGAGTCGCTTGATCTTTTAGAATCAACAGGCCTGACTATTGCTGTAGTTTTTAACGTCACCACAACAAAATCGTACATTGAAATAAATAGCAAGGTTTTTTATATTATATATATGAAACACCATATCTTTCAAAAGCTATTAGAAACAATATGATAAAATATCAGTTTCAGTTTAATGGTAAAGTTGCCAATTTGGATAACATTTAAGTACTTTATGACATAGAGCAAAATCACTTAATTAGAATTGTCTCTAAGGTCTACAGAGATATATTTGAACCAAAAAGACTTTATGAAAATTAAAGTAAAAATTTTAAGGTCAGGTTCTTAGTTATTTTGTTGCTGCAGCCATTTTCATTTCTATTGCTCTAAATATGTTGCCAAATGATATTTTAGGCACTGCTTTTTTTGTTAAAAAATTAGACAAAATCTTGATCGCGGCTCTTTGAGCTTTAAAGAAATCAAATTAGGTAGTATATCTCTCTCAAAGTATGTCTCCTCGTTGCCAGGTGACTTCTGAAGGGCTTGAATTCTTTAAATCTGTTAAGAAGGTTGGATAAGGTTAAATGTCTCAAAGGGTTGTTGATTACACTAAAATCAATTCTTCAACTGTGGAAAATTCTGTATTGTCAAGGAACTATGTCTTATTTTGTTAATAAACAGGTAAATCAAGATTCATTTTCTGTTGTATTAGACAGCGCGATGGTAACAATGAACAACAATCAGACAACTTGTCAATTAAAGCGGGCTTAAAAAAACCAACTCTCACATGTCAAACTTTAGACTACAGGAACAGTGAATTATGAAATTGGTAATGATGCACAGTTATTGAAACTTTTTGATGTTAGCACAGCATTATCTCTAGCAGATAGTCAAGCATTACTTCTTAGAATAAATGTCATTGATTTTGGAAGTGCAGAGAAAAAATATAAAATGACAGAACCAATTTGGGACAAAATACTTTTAGGAAATGCGTTAAAATTCGTAAGTGGGCCAAAGCAAGTCTTTCTTGGTTGACAATGAACATGATAATTCAGGATATTTCTGTTTACAAAGCTTATTAGATAGGCACAAATATATTCGGAGGTTTGGTTGTACTGTTTGAAATAGCATTAAAATATATAATGGAGTTGGAGGAGATAATTATCTATTTTTAATAATAAAACATTTTATTATTAACCGTTTTTCAACTATTATACAAAGTTGGGTTAGGGGTTTCATTTTTCAGCTTTCTAAACTGTGCCTTTCACAAATTGTTTTTCCGAATGTGTATTAGCATGGCCTAAAATTTGTAAACAGAAAGGACAATCTAAAAAGCAGAAAAAGAGAGTTTCAAAGTAATGCATTTATAACTAGTACATAGATAGAAATTAGGACATAATAAACTCTGGTTTATCATATTACAGTATTAGTTGTTTTTATTTAAAGCATACACTTATTTCAAAATCTTAAAGCCACTTTTTCAAACCTAAAATGTACATCAAGAAAGAAAAATTAAAAGCTAGCTGATTGACTGGAATATACATTAGTCTTAAAAAGATGCACATCATATTCAAAAGGTAAGCAACATAATTAAAGACCATTCAGTCAACAAGTTGTACAGATAAAGCTACTATTATTGTAAAACGTCTTACAAGGACCAGGCAGGAGTTTGTACAGTAAATTAATGCATGTCATATTTATTGAATGTCTTTCTTTTGGAGGCCTTTGTTTTAAACTTTATACTTACCATTTGTGTTAGTTCGATGCCATTTATTCAGGTTCTAAGTTGTAAGTTTTATTCCACTTTTATTGTTTATTGAACATATGCTTTCCAAAGGCCGAGTTTCAAATTTTAATAATAATTCAATGCTTACCAGGTGCCAGTTTTTAAAACCCTCGTTTCACATTTTATAGACACTTTGAATGTTCATTGAATATCTATAGTTGATAGTCTGAGCACAATATCTTATATTGACTTTCGTATTCATTGGGGCCTATTTGTGCATTCTGTGCCGCACACTTTATAGCCACTTCTATGTTCCTTGAACTCTCTTCATTCGAGGCATGAGTTGCAAATGTACCCGTTTGCATCTTCACTGAATGTCCTTTGTTCAAAGGCTGTGTTGTATATTTGATAGGTGCTTTAGTGTTCATTGGATGGATGCCTGTATTTCAAAGTCCTAGCTGCAAATTTTTATTGACACTTGTCTGCTTTCTGGAAGCCATTTGTTAAAAAACTTAGTTTAAAATTTTATACTTCTATGTCCATCTATCATCTTCAGTTCCTGGAGCAATGAATGGGTAGTCTCCCATGATACCACTACTTTGAGCAGACAACGCAAAAAATCTTATCTGGGGGACAGCAGGCCATTGGGGTTTTCAGCAAACATCTCTGTTTTATTTCTTCACATACGGGCCTTGCCTTCACCTACTTGTATTCTATAGGGTGTCATCAGAGAAATTTTTCTGAGGCCCAACCTGAAAACATTTAAAAGTCAAAACAATGGTCATGTTTTTTCTGTGTTCCCCTCCCAGACTTTTGGAGTCGACTGGGGAACTAGTTTAGATTTAACAATAGTGAAACAAGTCTTTTGTGTATACTAAAACGCTATCTAACGTGTTTTGTAAGTTATCAGCTATGATTTAAAAGTGAAGATAAGAGTTCTAAAGGTTTTATCAAATGTCCGAGTTATTGCGCAAAAGGCATTACCAATGCGACAAAATGATAACGAAGAGTTAAATTCGAATTTAAGTCCGCTACTCTACCGACGAGCTGAAGACAATTCGTTTTTCCATGATTGGATAAAAAGAAAAGAAAGAAAATTAATATCAAACGTCATACAAAGAGAGATCTTAAAAATATGGCATTGAGCTAAGAAAATTTGCTGCTCAAATTTAAAGTACCAATATTTTCAGTGTATAACCAGACGAAGCGACAGGTGACAGATTTTAAGTTTTCTGTTGTTGCTGCTTTTTGTTCACGTTATCACTAGCTTTATCCAAAATTGAAAATGTGACAGAAATGTTAATGAGCGCAAGGTTCAACACTGGTCGACAAATTTTTCATTCCCAAAGTAGCAAATTTAATTTACATCAAGGGACAAAAACAGAAAGACGCTTAAAGTGATGGCATTGTGAAGATTGCTACTCAATTTTATTGTATTGCTTTCTTCAGTATATTACTGAACAAGACCACAGTTGTATGGTCCGAAGTTTGTTTTGTGCATTCGATTGGTTGACGATGAATTGGAAGTGCACAAGTTCATTGGTTTTCATTCGTTGGAAAAAAGCAAATAAAAGGTGCAAGATCGGCTGTTGCGACATAGATAAAGATATTCGAACTGGAAGCTTTTTCCACACATTCCTTTACGCATTGTCTCGATCTTCTTGTGAGTGAAGCAGTTTTGAGATTACAAAACTGAACAAGCCTTTGTCTAAATTAGACACTTCACCGATGGACACAAATCTTTAATGGAAACAAAGACAAGTTCGTTATCACACGACAAATGCATCAATTACACTTATTTCCTCAACCAGGTGGATTTTGCGAGATAAAACTCTGAAATATCATACCTGTTTATAGACACTGAAATGAATGCATAAACTCGTGGTATTAATGTGGACATGAAAATCTTTCATCAAACAATGGGTATCTATCTGCTTAGAAAAACTGATTCTGGGCCACAATGACAACCTCAGTAATACATTGCAAAATTCACAGCTTTCTATCTGGTGATTGTAGTATAGCTAATGTTACAATAGTGACCTTGAAGACCATGACAAATCAACAAAGCTTTGATACGTTTTAGGAGAATGTTCTTATCCACGCAAAAGGAATTGCCGTCAGTGATCCGAAGCACTCAAGAAAACGACCTGATCTAAAATCCTTCAGGAGACAAGCATTGAAAACATTTTTCTAGGCATTTGACATTGTCATCAATTGTGTCAAAGGACATTTTGATCAAGAAGACTTCCGCACAAATGCACAGCTTGAACATGGTACTTTTAATAGCAGTCAAGGGAGAAAACTATGAAGCTGAACTCCAAAAAACGATAGATTCGTGACAGGAGACTTGACTGAATTTGTACTTCAATATCCTTTGATGCAATTTAAAACCAATTTTTCAATCGCAAAATTTGTATTTTTTTTTCTACAATAGCATATTTTCAACCAATATCATCAGGAATCCAATCTATGCTTTTACATTCCATCCGTCTTGCGATATTAATACATTTCAATGCCCCAACGAGCGCCAGAAGTGAGCGATCTTTCAGTGTAATAGGATAACCTTAATCATAGGTCACATTTGCTTGAATAACGTCATACTTTTTCACATGCACAAAGTCCGTACAGATAACCTCAACCTGATTGATGTTGCAAATGATCCTGATGATGGATGCGAAAGCAGTCTTTTTCATTTTGCTCTATTGCAAGAAATCAATTGCAGGTTATCAAATGTCCCCCTCAAGGCAAAACCAGTACGCTTCCCCTTTAAAAATATTTTATATATTGTTTGACATATGTGATTTTCTCTTCCTTTTTATGTGTTTCACATGAATTTCACTTTTTACGCTGTTTTCATATTCTTTCTTTCTTAATTTTAGATAATCAACCATAGTTACTACTGTTTTAAGTGTTGAATTATAAACTTTTGATAAAAATTAAGACTTCTTCTTCCTTGAAGCATTTATTGAGGATTGTGGACATCTCTTAAGAATCTCCAAGACAAAAGTATTACTTGACACAAGCTGTACCATTGACATGTTCTGCGGAATGAGTATTGTGTTTCATTTTTAACCAGCACAACTTTCAGTTCATAGTAAAGTTTTGATGTCGCAATTTGACTTCATTTTGTTTTTGAAGTTTACTAAGCAGTTAACGGAATAATAGTTAACCGCCGCTACTTTTCAAATTGACGAAAAATGATTTAAAAGAAAAACCACGTTTCTATTGTCATGGATACATACCAATTAAAACTTCAGTTGTTTTATAAATCAATTTTTGACTTAATTTTGCCTTACCAATACCAACCTAGCTTTCCTGCTCTGTGTATAGTCAGTTAATTTGATTTTGTTTGACCTGTATTCGGTAAGATGAAATGATCAGAAAATTAATTACCTACTCGTGCCCTGCTCCAACACAAGCGAGTCTTTCGACAAAACCATTGCTGAAACGATTCCTTTTGACAAAGTGGAAATAAGTGTAACGGTGCATTTAGTTGTTAGTTTTAAACTGTCTTAATGCAGTTAGTTCCAAGGTCAGCCAGTCCTCATTTGTTTAAAAAATTTCTACAGCTTGTGCGCGAAAGGGAGTGTTTTGGTATATAGAAAAGGTGCCCATAGCTGGTGTCAAGAAAACAATGACTTACCAACACCAAAGCCTGCCGATATTAGTTTAAGCTTTTTCCCTCCCTGTTGTTTGATGCAGGTGCGAGCGAGTATGTTTAGATTTGCAATGCTTATATATTTTCAGTAGACCCCAAAACAGTTATAAGCAAAACCTCTTTAAAATAATATCTTTAAGGCTTTGTGCTTATGTGCATAAGCATGTTTGTCTAGTCATCTAGTCATAGAGAAGGCTAAAGAAATGGGAGTAACACTATATCTCTGTTTTATACACTATGCTAAGGCATTTGACTGTGTCCAACATAGCACATTATGGTCGGTTCTACATGAATTCGGGGTGCCCATGCACATCATTGAGCTTATCAGAAACCTATACAAGACACAAATTTCAACTGTACGAACAGGAAGTGGTGATAGTGAGCCGTTCAGTATAGAGAGGCGCGTTCGTCAGGGATGCATTCTGTCCCCCAGTTATACAACCTGTACGCGGAGCAGATTATGCGTCAAGCGCTTGACGATTGTGATAGTGGCATAACAATTGGAGGAGTGCAAATTAACAACCTTCACTATGCAGACGACACTACATTGATAACATCGAGCTCTGAGAGCATGCAAGAACTATTGGAAAAGGTCAGGGTTGCAAGCGAACGGAGAGGTCTTTACTTGAATGTGGATAAAACCAAAGTGATGGTAGTTGGCGATGCAATAAATTCGAATATCATATGCAATGGGATACAAATAAATGTTGTGGAAGAATTTAATTTTCTTGGATCAATGATAAGTAACCAAGGAGGAAGTAGTAAAGAGATAAGAAGGAGACTCGCTATGGCAAGATCAACAGTTACAGCGCTGACCAAGATCTGGAAAGACCGCGGTATATCTAAAGTGACAAAAACTCGTTTGATGAAATCGTTGGTGTTTTCTATAGTCTTATATGGATGTGAGAGCTGGTCACTAAAAGTGTCTGACATTCAAAAAATTAGTGCATTTGAGTTTTGGTGCTGGCGGCGTCTCCTTAGAATACAATGGACAGCGAAAAAGACAAATGAAGTTCAACGACGGAAATTATGTTATTTTGGTCATTTATCTAGAAGAGATGGTTCCAACTTGGAGAAATTAATCATGCAAGGAAAGGTTGAAGGGAGTAGGAGTCGAGGAAGACCACCGAGAAGATGGATAGATGGGGTGAAGTCAACAATGAATATGAACTGGCAAGAACTTAACAACGCATGTCAGGATCGCGAAAAGTGACGAAAACTGCTCAGAGAGGTCACTAAAGGTCGATAACGATCTACAGACTACGACGGCTTATGTGCATAAGCATGTTTGTCTAGTCATCTAATTCTTGAACAAGTGAGGCAAAACAATTTTACTTTCAACATATTAAATAATATTTTTTTTAAAAGCAACGTTTTTCCCTTTAATCTTCCAGCAATAATACTCAGTTTATCAATCTATAGTCTAATGGGTCTAAAATGGACAAAACTTGAGGTATATGCAAGCAAATTCTAAATACTTCCAATAACGTTTATACAAATGTGTTCTTACTGGTAAAAGTGATTCTTTTTTCATTGTGGTTAACTTTCTCTTGTCACCTTCTCTTTCATAATTTCATAATTATAACATATCTTGGGTTTCTTATCCTTGGGTTTGCTTGATAAGAAATGTGACTTGCCCTCTACTCCAAAGTGTCATCTTCCACATTCAGTCTGTTAAGAATATATCGCCCAGCATATTCACAGAAAGGCTTTAAGATACCATTAAAGCGTTTAAAGTACTTTTTTGGAAAATACTGTGCGTATTTGCTAAAGTACTGTTTTGTCACAAAGGTTTTAATCTGATTCTTTTCATCAGAGGTAAGACTGTTACTTTCCACAAAAACACATATTTTAAACAAATCCATTGGGAAAAAGTATGCTGCTTCACCACAGCCAAAGTTATAAAAAACTGTTCCAGCAAAATTAGTATCCAGTTTACAGACAAAAAAAGAAAAATTTTTGAATTGATTGATACCGTTGTGCTCTAAGTTATTCAGAAATGAAGTTGTACGTGAGAGTACGCACATTTTGCTATCAGTACGTCTTAATAAACGTTCTAAGGAGCCCTTAAATGCGCCTCTTAAGTAAAGATCGTATGAATAAATGGCTGTTTTATGGTCATCTGTGATTTGATTTAGCTCTTGCATAATATCAAGTTCTTTGAATGGAAGACATTTCATTTCTGCTGCTGTAGCTTTTAGAGAAAACCACCTAAACCCTTTTAATAAAACCAATATAACGTGAGAAAATAGTAATTCAAATTCTTCACCTGCTGACTTAAAAAATGGATGAGTCTTCACAAAGGACCATAGGGCTTCAAATACATGGCATGGATGGTAGTGTTTTTTCATTAAAGAGTTATAGAGATATTTAGATACCTCGTTGTGTATTTTGCAACAGTAATACATTTTGAATATATGCTGGTGGGAAATCTTAATGTCCCTAATATCCTTTATTGCTTTGTAATGAGCATCCAGGATTCCCTCCAGACGTTGAGATAACATGTAAAAATAGGTTGTCATTTCAGCCCTATTAATTTCATACCAAAGTCCATCTGAAACCCAAATAAATGTGTAAAGTTTTCCCAGTAATTCATCACAAGTTTTTATAGCAAGAGCAAGTTCATGTTTTTTCGAGAAAAACATTAGATTGTAATTTTTTATTATATAGTGTGGACAGATCTTTTCACTGCAGCATACCTTCAGTCTTTCTAAAAATATTCTAACACAATGTACCAGATGTGGTGGCTGCCACTGTTTCTCTTCGGTCTCCTCGCATAACCATAACATAATGTTTTTAAAGTAATAGGTTTTAATACCAACATTGCGCAAAAAGTCATAACGAAGTGATTTTAGTAATCGATAACAGCATTTCTGTGTTTCATTCCAAGTCTGGATAAGTTTCATTTCAGCAACAGAAAAAGACAGCCTCCATTCGTATTTCCATATTTCATCCTGTTTATTCCATTTAATATCTTCTGGATAGTGGCTTCCTTTGGCTACAAGATCTACTCCGTATGAAACAACATTATCTATAATATCTTTTGGTGGCCACTCGTGCAGTCTTTTTCTGACAATCCATTCTTGCGCTTGTTTTGGCCAAGAATTGCTATGTAATGCAAAAACCATATCCAGAGGGACAATTTTTATTATCTGTGGCAGAATTGATACATTCCATTGTACGTTACTAGCTGGCCCCTCTTGTTTGAACAGAAGATATCCCATAAATCTTTGCCGGTTAAATGCTTCATGCATATTTTGAAAGCCTACAGAAGTCAGATATAACTTGGAGTCCATCTCTGTAACAGCAACATCATGCAAATACGTCATTATTGATTCAACAGGCATGGATGAGTGAAAATCACCAGAAGAAATAGCTCTTTGAAAAGCGCTTACAAAGTCTTTTCGTGTGGATGGTAATTTTAAGTAAACATAGCCTGGAGAAGAGGACTCCTCCATTAATAGATCACCCAACAAGCAATCTCTGCTTTGCTTAGAGTTTGTATCTGTGACAGTGATTTTTGTGTATTTGTACATGACGTCAATGTCTGAGGATGAATTTGAATGGTGCAGTGCGGTAACTGTTTCACGATAGCTTCCAACATATTTTACTGCAACAATGCCTTTTCCATAAAGTTCCCCAATCATCCATTCTTCGAAAGTCATATATGGGTCCATGTACTTCAGTCGAGATTTCCACCAGCAATGATTTCGCCTGAGAACATCGGTCAAAAAGAGGCTAAGTTTTATGTCCGTCACTGCGTTCCTTTAAAAAAACAAAAAGACAAACACAACTTTAATGAGAAGTATGAGTAATTAAGTCAAATAAAGGTATTGGAAATAATATTGTATATGAACTAGAGTATGTCACAGCATGTAGCTATTTTAACCCAAAAATTCCCTGGTATAAAAGAATTAACAAAAATAATGATAATAAATAATAAGAATTATAATAAATTATAAATAATACTACTAATAAAAAATTAATAATACTTAAGTATATATTATAGCAGTGAACATTGTGAAGGCGTCCCAGGTCATCTTTCCCCCCTTCTTATAGGAGCTCAAAATAAGGCAAAATAACTAATTGTCTGTCTTTCCTATCCATGTATTCTATGCATTTCCACTTCCTTCTTTTCACCTCTGATTACAGGATCTGTGTTAGTTTTTCTAAAAGCCATTTTTGACTCTGTCTTTTAATTTAATTTTCAATATTAGTTGTGTTAACTTGTTCTCAAGTGTTTTTGGATTCTTTGGTTTTCCTCTTGTGATCTTCTAGTTTTCACTATCATACAGTAGAACGAATCTAATTATTTTTTTGTACATTCTTAGCAAGTCCTTTTGCCAATAACCGAGTTCCAAGCCGTCGGGAAACTCAAGTCTGTCAAGCTTTGCGATAAATTTTTATCAAAATCCATTGTTATTATTATTAGTCTTACTTTGTATTGTACTGTATATATATTGTATTATTTTGTACTTGTGTTATCTTGTTTCTGCATTACACAACCCAATACAGTAGGAGCATAAGTTCAAAGATATTAAAACCCTACTTCAATTGCGCTATATTTGAAACACATCATAGTTCTTCCCCATCACTCATTACACAGCACTCAGATCCTTTATACATTTATACATTATGTTTTTAATAACACTGGTCAACACATTTTTTGTGCTGATATCCACTGAGGGTGTTTTTGTACAATTTTTGTATGCTGATTTCAAATCTGATGTCCATTTTAGCCAAACACGTCAGGATTTTTTTTTATTCACACAGTGATTTTTTTTCAAAATGGACTAATTTAGAGCATGTTTCAGGCGTCACAGCATTTCATAACATTTTTCGTGCAACAAACTTTACACAAATTTTCGTGAATAAGGTAATAAAAAAGATACGATGGTAAAACAGATAGTTAATTTCAGACTTTAGTTGTAGACAAAACTGTTCTAAATACTCAGACAGCACTGTCTGAGCATATAAAGGTACCTTTTGTGGGTTCTTGTCAGTTGAACAATAGAAGTTTTTTAGTACCAGAATAAAGTATAAATACAAATCTTTCTGTTATTTGTAGATTGTGTCATAGATTTTGGATGTCGTTGATCGTGTTAAAATTTTCAATATTGATTTTTCGACTTTTATTTATAAACTGCAGGTGTAAATACATTGTATAAAATGTTATTTTTTATAGAAAATAGAGATGTCTTGAAAATGTAAAAACAATAAAGACATTTTCTGCTACACATGTGGAGAGTTTACCTTTGAACAAAACAGAAAATCGATTGATGAATTTTACGAGAAAGCCTTCTACACATATTTTAAAATCAAGCTTGGCGATCAGGATAAGCCATGGGCTCCACACATTGTCTGCAAAGCCTGCAAAGAGGCTCTTCGGCACTGGACCGAAGGCAAACAAAAGGAGCTCAAATTCGGAATTCCCATGAGCTGGCGTGAACCTACCAATCATTTTGACGATTGCTATTTCTGTATGACGAACGTTGTTGGATATAAAAAAAAAAAATCGGAAAAGTATATGCTGCCCATCAATTCCTTCTGCCAGACGACCGGAACCACACTCAAATGAACAGCCAGTACCAACTTTCAAAGAACTGCTAGATGTACCTGCTTCAGTTGTATCATTGGCAAAAGATCCGGTGTTAGACGTATCAGCTGAAACTAAATCTGAATGTGAAGACATGGATTTTGATAACAGTGCTGATTATGTTGGTTATTCAAGTGAACCGAATCTATTCAATCAGGATGATCTGAGTGACCTAATTCGCGATTTAAATCTCTCAAAGAAATCTGCTGAGCTGCTGGCTTCGCGCCTGAAGGAAAGAAATTTTCTTTGTGAAAAGACGAATGTGACATACTATCGTAACAGGGATATTGAATTTCTTCCACACTTTCAAGAGTTTGAGGACATTATTGTTTGCAATAATGTAGGACCGGTAATGCTGAAGCTTGGCCTTCATGCTTATGATGCAAACTCATGGCGCTTATTCATTGACAGCTCAAAACGAAGTTTGAAATGTGTGCTATTACACAATACTAATAAATACGGTTCAATTCCGATTGGCTATTCCACATCACTGAAAGAAACGTATGAGTCAATTAAACAAGTTCTTGAATGTATAGAATACAGTGAAGATAACTGGAAGCTCTGTGTGGACCTGAAAATGGTCAATTTCCTTCTTGGTCCGCAATCTGGTTATACAAAGCATCCGTGTTTTATATGTTTGTGGGATAGTCGCGATAAAACCAACAACTGGGTTAAAACAGATTGGGAGCTGCGCGAGTCACTCGAAATAGGAGACAAGAGTATCGTAAACGAGCCTCTTGTAAACAGAGACAGGATATATCTCCCTCCTTTACATATAAAGTTGGGTCTCATCAAGCAATTTGTTAAGGCTTTGAATAAGGAGGGAGAATGCTTCCAATACATTTGCCGTTTGTTTCCTGGACTAAGTATTGAGAAGCTGAAGGCTGGAGTTTTTGACGGGCCGGATATAAAAAAGATGATGAAGGACTCGAACTTGATAAGTTTTATGAATCCTGTTGAAGAAGATGCGTGGCGAGGATTCGTTGATGTCGTACAAAACTTTCTTGTCAACAAAAGGTCAGCAAATTATCAAGAGATTGTGAAGAAAATGCTGAATCCATATCAACGCCTTGGAGCAAACATGAGTATCAAGGTGCATTTTTTGCACAATCACCTTGATCAGTTTCCTCCCAACTGCGGGGATGTGAGTGACGAGCAAGGAGAGCGATTCCAACAGGATATCAAAGACATGGAGACCAGGTATCAAGGAAAATGGATTGCTCGTATGATGGCAGACTACTGCTGGTCTACTAAACGAAGTAACCCAGCTCTCAACCATTCGCGTGTGTCATACAGAAGTCAATTTCTTCCACAGCTCTCAAGTTCTTTCATAGAATGAAGCATCACAGCATGGTTTATGGTGAAACAAACGAAACAATATCAAATGTTGTATTTATTTCTGATCTTGTGTTAACATAACTTATTGTGACAATCTGTTTCAGCTCTCAGCCATCCGCGTGTATCACACAGAAGTCAATTTCTTCCACAGCTCTCAAGTTCTTTCATAGAATGAAGCACTGCAGCATGGTTTATGGCGAAACAAACGAAACAATATCAAATGTTGTATTTATTTCTGATCTTGTGTTAACATAATTTATTGTGACAATCTGTTTTCCTTTTTTAACCATAACCCATTTTTGATGTGATTTGGAATCTGCGAGCAAAAGAAGCGTAAATAATATGGAACATGACAACATGACGCATATTTTATTATGAAAATTTCAAATTACTATTCAATTTGTAATTTTATCTCGAAATAAACTGAGTTTTAAACAGTTACCAGCCCATTATGAGTTTAGAGTTCAGATGTCTAATATATTAGCAAAAATATCAATTTATATATTTTGACTGCCTGAAATATTTTCTAAAATAGCTGATTTTTTAAAAAATGACCAAGTCAAAAATAAAAAAATCCTGACGTGATGGGCCAAAATGAATACCAGATTTGGAATCAGCATACCAAAATTGTATAAAAACACCTTAAATGGATATCTGCACAAATTAAAAAATTAATGTTGTAGACCAGTGTAATTCACCTATTTCTCTGAAAATATGTACAGCCTCTTTATATTCCTACGATACCTGTGTGTATGGAATCGAAGGTTTTTCTTAAATTCTCTAAGTTTAATTCCTACTAAATGTTCAATTTATTCTTTAATATTACTTAAAGATGTGATCTGGTGTTTCTCTGTTTGCTCTCTACCGCCTCCTCCTTTTTTTTGACTTTTATCAATTCCATTCTTTATCCTGTCTACTGTGACTTTGAAACTTGAAATACAAGAATTTATAAGGATTTATTACTTGTTTATATTCTGATATATTTTCTTCTAAAACATGGCAGTGTCATATCGAAGAAACAGAGGTTTTTGTTGGGTTTTAACGTCATTTTCCCAAGCAACTGGGGCTCAGACGGTGCAGTTCCACTAACCATTAAGCCACGGCTCCTTCCGAAGAAACAGAGATAACAGTAAGCAATTTGAATCGACTTATAAACTTAATGAGAATTTGTATAAGTATTATAAGAAAGCTAAAGAGGACCCAAGAATTAGCTATATGAATCGTTTGGAAGAATTGTGGGATGATACTTATCCAGAACTCTCAATGTTTACATAAAAAAACCTTTGATATCAAACGAGTTGAATCGAAAAACGCAAAAATACAACACAACAAACTCAACAAAGAGAAGTAATTATCAACGAAGAAGATAATAACAGAATCGACAACAATGATACTGAAAATAATTACTGAGTCCCTAGGGAGCAACTATGGACTGAAAATAGCTTGTCAGAATTCAATGGATACTTAAAAGAACAATTAAAAACAATTTACAACCAAAACTTCGAGGATTATTACAATTAAAGTTTGGATGAACGAGCGTCGGAAACAAGACCAAGAAAGCAAATTTGTAAAGAAATTCTCAATGCCGTTGAAAAACAATAAATAAGAGCATATTAATTCGATGATCGAAGTAACCATTTGGGACATTAATTGCTCGCTATATAGCATAGCAATATCTTTCAAGCAAATTAACGACATGCGAGAAAACAATAGCAATTCTCGACCAAACAAAAGTGAACCGAACTGGATTGTTAACTTAAAAAACATTATCGAAAATAACAGAAAACTTATTGCCCACACCAACGGTGTCATTAAATTTAAAATTGAGAATAAATTTAGAAAACAAAAATTAACCCTGAAGTAAAAGCCACAGAAGAAATTTGGAAGTACATTAATGAATAAACTCCAAACCAAATTAACAATTCTCAATCAGGAACTCAAAAGTAAATCACAAAAATTGTGATACTAAAACAAGCTACCAGAGGGTAAAATAATTAATAGACAATTCTATACCGATCCGAAAAAACTCTTTAGAAGTATGAAAGGGGAGAAAATGGAGGCCAGAAACGTTCCATCCAAAGATGAAATCGAAAAGTTCTGGAATGGTATTTGGAAAAAAACAAAGGAGATTTCGATGAGAGCACAGCGTGCTTAAAAAACCTCAAAGTGACATACTGTAGAAAAGCAATAATAAAAGAATACATTACTAGACCGGTAATCGACAAAGTTGTTCGAAAGCTGAATCTAGACAAGGCCCCTAGACATGACAAGATCGCTCCTTACTGGTACAAAAACATTACCGCCTACAGAAACACTTTGGCTACAATATTCGGCCTAATGTTTCACAACGACCAGAAACTTCCAGAATGGTTTAGCAGCCCCCATAACGTTTTAATTCCTAATTCTCGCGAAACACACATCGCTAACAACTATCGCCCTATTGCATGTTTAAACACGCAATAAAAACTGTACACCAGCTGTATCAATTTGTTTTTATCCGATCATATTGAGAAAAATAGGGTGATAACCAAAGAACAAGCTGCTGGCAAAAAGGGAGTCTGGGGAACAACCGAACAATTACTGTTGAACAAAAAAACCTAAAGGAAGTCAAAAGAACAAGGAGAAATCTCTACACGGTATGGCTCGACCACAAAAAAGCCTTTGATTCCATCCCTCACAAATGGCTTCTCCATGCCCTTGAACTTGCAGAAGTACCGGAACATTTAAGAAATACCATAAAGAATTTGACCGAGTCATGGTACACACGATTGTACCTTCAAGGCACAAACGAAAGCATCACCACAGACCGAATTAAGAAAATAAAAGGCATATACCAAGGAGATAGCCTGTCAACGATTTTCTTCGTACTATCACTTAATCCCTTATCCCGCATGCTTCAAAAGAACAAAAGATCACCAGCATACGCACAACTTTTTTGTTTATGATCTCAAGCTTTTCTCTGGAAACCTCAATAATTTGAAGCATCAATTGAACATCGTTATTAAAGTCTCCAGAGACACTTCTATGAATTTCCGAACTGATAAATGCGCTTACCTTCAAATAAACAAGGGAAAGATGGTCGTGTCCAGCCAGCACCTAGAATTCAACGGCTTGAAGATAGCACCACTTGCAACCGATGATCAGTACAAATACCTTGGAATTGATGAAAACATTTCGTACCTTGGTCCGTTGAATAAAGAACGAATATCCAAAGAATATCTAGGAAGAATGAAGATCTGGAATTTTGAACTGTCTGACTACAACAAAGTGACTGCACATAACACTTTTGCAGTACCAGTTATCACATCAACTATTGGAATAATAGACGATAGCAGAAATTGAACAGTTAAACGTAAAGACCAGAAAAATTCTATCGATGACTGGAAACTTCCATCCAAACTCAGATGTTGACAGGCTATATATTAACAGAAAAAAAGGAGGGAGAGGTCTTAGGAATGTTAGAATATTGTTCGAAAGCAGAATAATAGCGGTACATCAACATCTGAAATTAAACTTTACACGTAACGAAATCCTTGAATACATTAATGAATGCGAAATGGACTCGATTAAACGAATCGCTGATGAGCTGCTGCAACAAACCAATATTATCCCAGAACAAAATGAGAAACACAAAAACCTTAGACGAAAATTCACTCTCCAGAAAACTGAACAACGAAATGAAAGATATACCAACAAAAAAAGACATGGCTATTTTCAACGAAAATTTAAAGATGACAAAAAGAAGACAACGAACGAAAAACCGCAGTACAACATCACACTTGAACAGCTACCAAGACAGTATAATTGACCAGGAACTGCCAACAAGATACCTTCAGCATAAATGGCAACAAATCAATGACAACAAGTGTAGATTGTGCCATAGCATTGAGGACGTAATCCATGTAACACAATGGTTGCCCGAAAATGTCAGGTCTGGATGCTTCCTCTCCCTCATAAAGTTCCTTAAGGGCTTGAAGTCTGTTGGTAAAGGTTACTTTGTGTTCTTCCTTGGTCTTTTCATCTGAAATCCACATTGTATCTTGGCTTGCTTTTCTCATGACCTGTCCAGCTCTTATTTACTTTCAGCTTCAGTTTTCCTGTAACAAAATGATAATCAGATCGCAATGTCTGCACCCCTCTTGACCCTACCCTCTTGCAGTGTACTCCTGAACTTCTTTGTGATACGTACGTGGTCAATCCAGTTCTCTTTGACACGGTCTTTCTCAATCCTCCCATTCGTTGGTACGTAGTGTCAAGGTACATACCCAGTTTGTCCAAAAGTGATACCTATTTGACACGTAAACATGTCAATGATGTACGTAGCATTTTTCAACCACTTCTGTTAAAGACGACGTGGCACTTCCAGAGCGACCCACGTAATAAGAGCTAACGCGCAGCTCACAAGTCAGTGGTGAAGTCAAAGCCGTAGCCATGGTTGGGTGAAAAGACCTAGGGCAGAAGTATGATGTCTTATGCAAGTCATTGAAGTTCCAGTGAAGCAGCGCGTAAGAAGTAACTTTTAACTGTTTTTTTGATACATGTATGATATTTGATGTATGGATGCTAATTCATTGTGGTTTTTTGATTGGTTGACACAAATGGTGTTTCTTAAACTTATTTTTCAAGGCATTTTCCTCTTATTTTCTGACCCTGGAATTTCGTATGTATATATATATATGCCAGTTGTGACACATTGCACTGCACTAAGTTTGTCTAGATTTTACTTTTCTTCGTTGTGAGGAAAGCTGAGATGAATCTTGGTCCTTTCGCTTCCCATCAAATAAGTGCGTCCATCTTGTCTGACTACGTCCAAGCAAGGCAAGAGTGTTGTTCCGCATTTCTGGCCTTCCATATCACCAGATATGTTAGTTGACACAAAATGACAGCAGTGACCAGGGTATTATCGTTTGCGTTTTCGATAGAAAGAGAAGTAGAGTAAGTGATTTAACCGATTGTTTGGCCTTTCTTGACAGACGTATAATCTATCACTAACTGCTTGATATACGTTTTGTACATTCAAAAATTCATAGTTTCGGTTTCTGAGAAAGAAATCTTCATTCACAGGAAGAAATAC